>CABFOQ010049627.1:0-14174 GCA_900660455.1 Gephyroberyx darwinii | reverse complement strand
TCTTTCTGTCTGTCTCTCTCTCAATCTGTCTCTCTCATTTCCTGCCACTCTTTCTCCATGTCATTTTCTCTAGCTCTCTCTCTCTCTCTCTCTCTCTCTCTCTCTCTCTCTCTCTCTCTCATTAGTTTCATTGGTCCTGATGTGAAAGTAACACTGCCTACAACAGCTAACACACTACTAGTTAGCAGACCTGCTAATGTCAATATGTCCATTTACTGTACATTCACATCCATTTTCTTCAGATGTTTTCTCATTTATGTATTGCACATATCTTGAAATAGCTTGACATTTATTTTCATACTTACATAGATTTCATTTCATTTTTGTATGTTCTCATATTAGAGAACATTGTCTTGGTGTGTTTTGCACGTCTTGCATGCTGTTATTCCTACAATCCATGCATTTAATTTTTTTCATGTTATTTTTGCCCATTTGTGCTATTCTTGTTTGTATGGATACGTTTAAATATATGGCTTGAATTGACTCCTGGTCTCCTATAGATTAAATCATAGGAAGCAACATTGGAGACTGCTGTGTATGCAGCACCCAAACGGCTAAGTTGTGGCTCTGCTGTGAGGGAATAGCCTAAAATAATTAATGCAAAAAGCACAATAATAATTTTACAAAAGTTTACCACAAATGCATGAAATGATCTTTTCCTGCTGCATCTCCTCCATGCCATTCTAACCCATGCTCAGCTCAGTAGCACTGGCTGCATGTATGCCTGCCTCTGTTCTGTGGATGTGCCATATGTAGCTATAGTATAAACAGGTAGGTTTCCTGACAGATCACTAAGCACTAGACCTGCTGCCTTTGGAAGTTATCGCTGCCTTGATGTTAAAGCAGCTGAAGGATTGGTGAAGTGCCTAAAACCAACCTGGTTCCAACTTGATCTACCATGATGGACTTATCTGCTCTTCTCTGGTGTTCATACCAGTTAAGAACACATGAAGAAACATCTGAACGTGAGATCAGTCCAGTTTTGTTATGCTAGGCTTTCCAAGTCACTCTTGGAAGGACCGAGGACTGAGACTTCTTCAGGCGTGTCAGTCGGTTATTTGATGTCAGAGTTGGAAGGGTGTTGTTCTCACCTGGCCAAGTGAACCAAACTAAATGAGGAAATGCTGCAGAGTTTAATAAACACCCAGAGACCCGAATGCATTTTGATGCTTGTCTGTCTATCTGTCTGTCTGACTACCTGTCTGTCCTCATCGACAGAGTGATTGACCGAGCTCCAATCACAGCTGAGAGCTTTCACATACGTCTGTGTCAATACAACTAGTAGTGGATTGCATACTCTTCATTACAAAGTGCTGTGTGTGGGTGTGTGGGTGGGTGTGCATGCGTGCTCTTCAGTAAATGAAAGCTGTCACCTCTCCTCTTCGTTGTGACCACATGATATCCATCTTACTGTAATGAATCAAATGTATGGAAATGTTGCTAACACACCAGTAGTCAATCTCTGTCTCTGTCTCTGTCTGCCTCTCTCTTAACTCTCTCTCTCTCTCTCTCTCTCTCTCTCCAGTGCAAATAAAAAAAACTTATTTCAGCTAATATGCCTTCATCGGGGAGGAATTTCAATGTCTATTCGCTTTAGTTTTCGTTAAATTGGCTTGTTGGTCAACCTACCTTTCCATTTTATGATAGGAGCTAACATTATCCAACATAAGAAGATAGATGTTTAGTAATCCAGAGTTGTTATTTTGCTTTGTTTTTCCGGCCAATCCTGGTCACATAAAGGATAAGATGACCAACGGGACAATTTCCCAAAAAGTCAGCATAGTCCTTTAACGGCAAGCATGCAAGGCCAGAAAGTCCAATGCAGAGATCACTGATATTACTGTTGCATAGACATATCCATATATATGTTATTATCCAACATTGTTATGGGCCAGAGCCACTGGGAGGTCAAAGTTCAAGGTCAGGTACAGCTCAGCACCCTGGAGCTGGTTGGGATTCAGTGTTCAAGGACACTTCAACAGGGAGGGTGCTTGCTAACACCTGGATCGTCTTTCTCTAAGCATAAAGCACCTGCTTCCAGCCAGAGGTCTGTGTGTGTGTGTGTGTGTGTGGTACTGGTGGATGTAGTGTAGTGTGGATGTAGTGTCATAATCAATTCACCCATGTGAAGGTTCAATTTGTCAGCCATGACAGCACTCCATGCACTGACAGCATGCCGTTTGATTTACATGTTTTCTTACCAAACAAGCTCTATCCAGAAGAAAAGTCATTTTTAAATTTGTTTGGCTAATTTGTGTAGTGTAGTGGCGACAGTGCTGTTTTGTTTCTCAAGGGAGCTGTTTCGCTTGAGGCTGGAAACGTAATTTCCCAGCAACCCGTTCACCCGGTCTGCCGTAAAGCAGGTCGTTCTGCTGTGAACAAGCAACGGATAGCCCATTTTTGGCCGGCGATCGTAAACAAACAGCCGGTTTCAAACACCGCGTCTGCCTCTGGAAGGGACACTATCTAGTTTCAGAACTTGAACTGGCCAGTAGTTAAAGGTGAGGATATTTTTGTTTTTATGTTTCAGATTGAAATATAAGCCCATGGCGGTTGCTAGTGCGTCAAAGCCACAGTAAACCATATGGATGCGATGGTGACTGTTGTCAACGGTTCCCCTTGCTGCTGGTTAACGCTAGGTTATGCTGCACACTGAACTCCATTCAGACATATGACAGTTTAATGTTGCCTTACTAATTGGCAAAGTCACATGCCTGCTAGTACATTACTTAAAACCTTTACCGAATAATAGTGCACTCTTTAACTCGGCATAATAAGTCAACTTTTAACGTCAGAATTGGTTCGCCTGTCAGTCTTAGAAGCTTCTTCCATCACAATATACCGTGGATGCTGGATAAAGTTCAGATTTTACTGAAATGATTGCTGCTTGGTGGATGTACGTCGTCCTTCGAAGTGCGAAAATGCCAATAATGAGGAAAACCTTAACCTTGTGTGTGGAGTCTGGCCTGGCATCTCTACATGTTTTTAGAGCTGACGTCTGCATCGCTGAAAGCACTTGGGATCTCACCAATGGATAAAAGACCATTATATGGCAGCCATCCGATGAGCCTGAGCTAATGGTAGCTTTAAGTTAGTTATGTTCATTCTAAGCAAGGTATCTACTGATACCACAAATAAGTGTTATGAGTAGATACCTTAAGATGTGTGTAGCTCCTACCCTCTATAATAGAAATGTGGGCAGGGCCCTGAGTTATTTTAGTATAAAGTTCTTTAAATATTATCTTAATAAGATAATTATCTTATCTTTCCTTGCAAGTTTAAACTAGTATAGGTTGACTTATGGCAACTTAATGCACTACCCCTTAAAGTCAAAATATAAACCCAAATACGATAAAAAAAAATTCCAAATGAAGCACACAGGAATATGCTAAAGAGGTAATCTTATTATTTAGAAAAAATAAAATGAATGCAAAATAAACAATTGGTTCAATTTTACACTTTAAACTAAATGTCTCACACTGTACCCAAGAGTCTGAATTCCCTCTCCTCACACAGAAATGGATATGCAAAATGATAACTCAAAACACAGTTCCAACCAAAATATACCTCAAACTCAGCAAATAATGGGCCCACACTAAACACTCACACCTATAGCCGGCACACTACTAAAAAAACAAACGTTGCAGGCCTTGTTCGTGGCTTGCGTGGGTTGAGACTGTCCGTGGTGTGTTGACTGGAAGAAAAAGACGAGCCTTCAATGGGAACACTCATTAATAGACTTCGGTTCAATTAGCACAGTTTTGCCAGTTACATAACTTTTGTTTTTAACATGTTTTTAACTAAACATTGACCTTTTTATACTTATTTATTTATTTACTTTACTTATTTACTTATACTTTTAATGTCAGATTTCATACTGCATACTATTTATATATTTTTACTGGGTTACATGTGTATATATACTACATATTGACAGTAGACTACATACTCTTCAGGCTAGTCATTCATCACCTAAAGTTCCTGCCATGCCATCTCAGCTCATGTGTCATCATCAGCTACCTCTAATAAACATTTAGTACTGAAGAACCTAATGCAGGGCTATCTGATGTCTGGCTAGCCGGGTTACCTATCTGTCTGCCACACTAGTATGGCGATCAGTCCAGGCCTAGCTGATCTTTAAACGTTATCAGTAAAATTGTAAAATCAATTCTATATCTAACTGGTAACCAGTGGAGACATAGACAGACAAAAACGTCTGGAGACATGAGAGTGATAGGTAGAAATAGAGGGAGTTACCATAGTCTAAACAAGAAGAGGCAAAAGGATGACCGCCTCAAAATCTATGGAGGATAAACAACTTTACTTGTTCCTCAAAAGTCAAGCCACTGTCAAAAACCACCATCCTTAAGAGCAACATATCCAGAGCTAGGAGGACCAAATAAGACTATTTGAGATCATTGATTTGTAAAAATGTTTCGAGACATCCAACCTTTGAGGTCAGCAGGAGGTATAA
This sequence comes from Gephyroberyx darwinii, assembly GCA_900660455.1. Classification (NCBI taxonomy): domain Eukaryota; kingdom Metazoa; phylum Chordata; class Actinopteri; order Trachichthyiformes; family Trachichthyidae; genus Gephyroberyx; species Gephyroberyx darwinii. Next base: position 9,700 of record CABFOQ010049627.1, on the reverse strand, counting down.
CTGTGTATTGTCTGTGTAGCAATGAAAAGACACTTTGGGCCTCATTCACGAAACGTTCAACACAAGATGATCCAACTTGTAATGGTTGATCACATGGACTGGACGTCTTACAAATACAATAACACCAACCATCTGATGAAGATGCAGCCTGGATCTGATCTGAGTCCAGCTCCAATGCCGACTGGACCCCAGACAGTGAGGTCTCTCCTGTTATTGATTGATCCTCTGATCCATGTGGATAGCGGCTCAGTGCTGCCGTCCTCCTGTGGCTGATAATACGCGTCTACTTCTTCTTATACCTTTTTCATTGTAGTGTGTGTTTCTGCTGAAACAGCATTGACAGCGTTAATAATTTCTTGCCATGCTTTACTTTTATCAGTTCTTGTGACTCTGCTGCTGATGCTTCTGAAAACTCTGTTGTTTTTTTCTCATGCACACAACACTTCCATTTCAGACTCCACCAACTTCCTCTTTTTTCCCTGTTTTCCCTGTTTTCCCCTGGTTTACTTGCACACAACCCATCAGTCTGCAGCCTTTTACGGTGTTGAACAGTGTTTACCTGCAAACCGGCTTCAACAGGCACGAGCATCCAATTTACAAACGATTGGCATTCATCAATATACACCTGTTCTACGAACAAATGGAGGTTTCCCGCACGTTTCATGAATCCCACGTTCGTGTTTTAGTAAGCACACAAATACGAAAAATTTACGAAAAATTTACAAAACCATTCTTGAATGAGGCCCAATGTTGATTATGCATGATGTTTCCAGGTGGGAGCATGAAGAGAGAAAAAAGGATAGGGCCTAGAATTGAGCCCTGAGGGACCCCACAGCCTCAGCCTACTCAGTGCTGAGCCAGACCTGCCCACCCAGAGCTCAAGGCAGTCAGAACTGTATGATCAACAGTGTGAAATGCTGCGCTCAAGTCTAAAAGGAAAATATCCACTTTCCTCTTGGAGGACAATAAAGCATCTATCTAAGATTGCACAATGTCCTGCATCTGCTGGAGAACCACAACAACAGATCTGACACGGTACAGCGCCAGAGCTGCCGGGGTCAGGCCAGGGGTCAAGACTGGAGCAGCTCCCCGTGTGTCTTTTCACTGCAGCTGGCTGGGGCTTTTACTACCTAGGAATGTCGGGGGTAGGTTTTCTGTGGGGCGTAATGTTTTATTGCACCATGGCCATTTCTGTCTCTCCTTGTTTGGCAGATATGCGGCACGCAAACAAACGTCGGCACTCCCCCGGGGGAGGCTGGGAGGAGGAGGAGAAGGTGGTCCTCAAAAGGCCCAGGAGAAGCCCTCACAGCGGAGAGCCGGAGGAGAGGAGCAGCAGGAGACACCACCACCACAAGACCTACGAAAGGTAAGCAGCAAAATCACTTTCACTTCAGACACCGAGATCCTGTCCAATGTGTGGACGGGAATCAGGGTGACATAGGTGCAGAGACGTATCAATAACTGTAGAGAGGCAGGAAGGATGGAAGAGAGGCGATGACGTGACAATGGTTGTTAGTGAGTTTGAAAGATTTTCCATTTCTTTGAAATATTTTCTATCTTCATTACAACGGCCATCACTTTACTGCCCAAGTTTGATAAATGCACAGGAATTAGTCTTGTTGACACTGGTGTAGAGACATTTTAACATCTAACATAGTAGTACAGTACATACGGTGTTCATGGGACGATACCAAGGATGAAACCACTGCTCTCCATAAAAAAAAACAACATTGCTGCCCATCTCAAGCTTGCCAAAGACTACCTTGATGTTCCACAAAGCTACTGGGACAATGTTCTGTGGACAGATGAGACACAAATTGAACTTTTTGTCAAAAGGGAACAACGCTATGTTTGGAGGAGAAAAAACACTGCATAGCAACACCAAAACTTTATTCCAACCGTGAAGCATGGTGGAGGGAGCATCATGGTGTGGAGCTGCTTTGCTGCCTCAGGGCCTGGTTGTAATTGACAGATATAGAAATGTCACATTTTCACTATAGAGCTGAGTAAGCTAGCAAATTATAACAAAAATAACATTAAAGCCAACATCTAGTGAAGAGGTTTTATATCACCACTAAATACTGGAATAATAATACTTTTTTGGCATTTGCTTTTTTGGCTTGAGAACAAAATGTAGCTCCATCCTCTATCGTTGAGTTGGAAGCCGTCGAAAAATGCGAGTGAACGGGGAGTTTTTGCTCACCTCACTGGTTTGTTTGTACCTAGTGTTAGAGTGTTAGAGTTAGTGAGTGGCGACTGCCCTACATGTTGTCAGCTAGAGCGAGTCTGATTTACTGTCTAACAGACAGCTGAGCCTGGTGCTACGGTCAGACTGCTCCATTCCTGACATGTAGAAGGTTTGGAGAAGAGGGAGTCAACTACAACCACAACATGCCTCTCTCATTGCTAAGTTGATATTCATAAACAAGCGGTGCAACCACTCCTAATATTCAATATATTTCATAATGTCTAATAGGTTATTTTGAAGAAGTTGTCAAATATGATTCCCATTGTAAATGAATTTATTACCAAGCAGGGAATTGGAGTAGCTCAACCAAACCTAGGTTTTTCCAAACTTGAGTCAGATGAAGAAGGTTCTTGCTTATTCTCTACATTCATCTACATTGGAAAAGGAGTCAAGAAGATCGTGTGGACAAATGCATGTAGCTGCATCCTTTTTGCCAGATTTTTCAACATCCAGTTTGTCGCCAATGCAGCAGTAAAAGTTGGAAAATTCAATGTCTGTCATCAAGTTGCAACATCGTTCTCCTGCTGAAAATAATGAACATCCAGTTTGTCGTCTACTGCATACCAACACAATGCGAATGCAGCATGAGGTATGAGGGGAGGGAATGGAAAGGGGGGTGTTAAAGAGAGAGTCCTTCATTCTCCTGGTATGTCTGAGGCATGAGGAGGAAGGAGGGGAGAATGCGAGGAGAGATAGAGACAGGAGGAGGTGATAAAAGGATGGATAAGAAATAACATGGAGGGAGCGAGATCCCCGCTGTGAATGGCATGAATGGCATGAGACGAGAGGTTTTCACAGCCTAGAGGTCAAAACTTTGACAAGTGTAACATCCAAGCCCCAGTAATTTAAAGGAGACGTTTAATAAGTAATGGATAAAATCATATTTTTATGCTCGTGGATGTTTCTTAAATTGTACAAATTGTGCAAACTGTTTTGCCAAAGTTTAGGAAAGATGTTGCCTCTGAATTAAGCCGGTCAGAAAACAACATTGACAAAACATGAACATGCAGCCTTTTCATACTTTTAATTAAATGTATTTCTCTCTTTTTCTAAATATGTTCTGGTGGTGTAATTGTTGGTTGTGTTAAGTTTATACACGTTTGTATTTATAGTCTATTTTTCTTTATGCTGTATCCTGTTACTGCTGCAACGACCCAATTTCCCCACAGGGATCATTATAGTTTCATGTTATCTTCTAGCCTTAACCAAGCCTCTCCAAAAGGCCTGGGAAAACCCTGGAGATAGAGACGCCTCTGGTTTGGAGGTGTGTGTGTGTGTGTGTGTGTGTGTGGGAGGGGGGGGACTATGTATAGCACTGGAAACAGAAGAGGGGGTCAGGGTTGGAGGAGAGAAGGCAACCTTTGCCCCCTTTTGATTAAGGGGTGTGAAGGGAAGAGGGCTTGAATACCAGACGGAGAGAGAGCTCAGAGCTGTGAAGTTTCTATTACTGCTCCACAGTCAAACCAGCGGGATGTCAGTGGAATTTATTTTGGTCTAGGTGAAACACTTCTCCCTTCTGTAGGTCTGTTTATTGGAGAACAGACACACAGATAGACAGGACATTGCTGAAGACCTTTGAACTTTCCTCTGAGAAACCTGGTTCTTCATCCGCATTCAGCTTCAGACCTCGTAGGTTATGGTGCTCCCAACTCCCATTTACTGGCAAGTGTTGGCATTGTCTGTTTCGAAGTTTTTTAATGAATTATTAACACTGTTGTTGTCATTAAGTTGAAATTACTCAAATTACTTAAATTAATGTTTTGATTTGTTTTGATGTTTTGATATACTGTACGTTTTTTTAAATCTTAGTCAAACGATTAGTAGTTTGTTTAGATAGTTATTCCATGCATCATCTGTCATACTGATTTTACTGATTTTAGATTCTAATATAGACATGTCACGGTATTGACTGTTATGTGCCCATGTGTTTCCTCTCTTACCTGTTCAGGTGTCACCAGAGATCCAGGAGGCTGGAGCAGAGGGGGCAGGGCGGGGCCATAGAGCCCAGCAGGGAGAACAAAGCTGGGGGCGCGATGACCACTGAAGGCCCCCTGCTCCTTAAGCACCATGGGATAGGTATTTACAGTTACATCTTAGTCCTTTAGCTGATCCTCTTATCCTGAACAACTTACAGTGAATCAGCAGGTAGGGGTGTCTTGCTCAAGGACGCTAAGGACACATGAGAAGGAAAGGGCTCCTCGGCCTCTACCCATTCCTTCTAGTTTTTGTACACCCTAGGGTGATGATGAATTGGCTGAGGCTGGACCTTTATATTATTGCTCAAGCGTATTTACATTTACAGTGTTAAAGAAAAGAATCACTCAAACACTTTAACATTGGTAACAACAGCTATTGGTGATGCATCTTGCATTTCTGTGTCCATTTAGTTGTTTGGTGAATTTGTCTTCCCATGGATAACTGGCCAAACGTAGACGATGTGCCACGTTGAGATATTTCCAGCAGCTACAATGGAAGTTGATATCAGAAAATGTTTCACTGATTCGAAATATCATCGGTAGCCGTCAGGTTTTGGTGTCAGCCAATCAGCATCAAAGAGCAAGGGCTTCTTTCTAGACCGACGATCAACAATCATACAGGAGAAATCCATCGAGGAGAGGAGAGAGACCAAATTGGTCTCTCTCCTCTATCTCCACCGACAGGAGATAGACCAGAATGCAATGCAGTAGCCGAGATAGACCAGAATGCAATGCTGTAGCCAAGATAGACCAGAATGCAATGCAGTAGCCAAGATAGACCAGAATGCAATGCAGCTACAAGACACGTTGAGTTCTGAATAAGTGCCGCAACTCATTTCTTCTTGACTGGAAACACTTGTTCTCTTGCTCTTACCACACTACTGCCAATGCTCTCTCCACCCACAGTTCACACCTGTCCTCTGGGGGTTGCATTCTGGGAAATGAAACTGATGTAGAAGTAGATGAGGCAGGTTGACGGAAAGTGGGTAACAAAAAAGTAAACAGGTCACATAATAACTGCTGGAATGTATTGAACATCACAGACTGATGAGATCTGTGATGAGAACAGTGGAAGGGTTTTCCTTTAAGCAGATGCTCTTCAGGTTAAACTAGTTGGACAATTAAAAATTAAAATACCTTTTTTAGGACAAGTAGATTACAGTTGCGAAGAATTTGGCATCACATTACATATACTGTACATGTTACACAAGATAGTTGGACAGGACCTTGCATACTGAAATCTTACTATTGGTTGCTTGTGATGTTTTGGAAATGGAATTGAAGCTGATTGTTACTGCTGCTCTCACTGTAAGTTGCTCCTGATAAGTCAGCAAAGTGTCATTTGAATGCATGTAATGTACATACAGTGAAGGATTTCACCTGTCATGCTTTCTTTCTCTGGTAGACAACGGGCTTCTTGGCAGTCGCAACACCAAGACAGACCTACACACCGACAGAAAGACTGGCAAAGACAACCACTGCACACGCCACACCTCATCACACACACGACACGCCTCCTCACACGCACGACACGCCTCCTCACACACACGACAGGCCTCCTCAAAAACACACTCCGGAAGCCACAGCAGTAGCCGAAGCCACAGCCGAGGCACCAACTCGGTACAGTATACTCTTCCTCCTATTTATCTTCCTCCTCCTCATGCTTGTGTAATTGTCTTTCTAGCTGAGAGCCTGGGTGGTAGTAGAGTTGTACAAGGTTTTTCAGTTTTAGAGCTAGGAGGATTTTAGAACATTCTTTTCCATTTTTTACTGTATTTCTTTTAACATTTATTTTTATCCAAGGTGATTAAGTAAAATGTGATCTCCACATTTTTTTCTTTTGCCTGGCTCTTTTCACAGTAGCCCTGTTTCCTAGTTTGAGATATATCTGAGCAGATCTTAAGTGCTGTAATCAGACTGATGAGTTTGAAAATGTTGCCATGTCTTTCTCTTGTACCATCTTGTCCACACATCGGCTTGTCGGCGTGCCTCTCTCTGTGTGTCTCTTCGCGGCACGTTGGAAAACAACCCCACCAATATGCTCCGCCCACTCCTCCCTCCATCACTACTTCCTTCCTTCATCTCCATCCGTGCGGCACTCGACCCCTGATGACGACTTGCTCTGGCTTGAATCTGCCTGCCCTTGCGATGATGATGATGGTGATGATGCTGGTGATGATGATGGAGTGCAGAGAAGTCACAGGGGAAAGAGGAAGAGTTGTGAGGATGACAAGGAGGGCCACCTGGTCTATCACACCGGCCTCGTACTGAAAGAAAGATGTACTCAACACCAACCTTTATCTTTTGTCTCTGTTCTATCCTGTCATAGCTTCATCACGTTGAGTTTCTAGCTAGTAAGACAAGATCAGGGCAACTGCGTTCACACCACCAGCAACTCTAGAAACCAGTTTCCAAAGAAGTTTCTATGACCAGAGAAATATCGGCTAACTTCTGGGTGACATCACCCAGCAGTACCAATCATTGTACTAGGATTTCTAGTCCCGTTTGTCGTTGCAACACCATTGGCTTTTCATGCTAGCAGTGAGCTAGCTCAAATCGGCTATTGCATGTGGTTGCTAGTGATGTGAATGCAGAGTTAGTTTGAATTGAAGGCCTCTGGTGTATGATTAGGGTTGGTTATGTGTTGAAGAGTTTTGGTTGCAGAAAGAGCATTGGACAGCATTTTCAGTTACAGCTCCCTCATGTAATTGAACAGTAACAAAATATAATATGGTACTTATAAACCTCTAATACTGCCAGAAAAAGGTAAATTAGCCTTTTTTTAAATCTCATAATTAGCAACATCTTGTATTATTTTACTCTAACACTCCAGTAACCAGTACATATTCAGTCAAAGTCAGGTGAATATGAAGCCTGTTAGCTACCAGCAGAACATACTGTGTCAGATTCTGTTACTGTCGTATTGTAATTACAGCAGAAGGGAGCTGTGATCGACACGTTACAGAGAATTGTAGTTTTACAGACAAACTATGTCCACCTTAATTATAGTTCCTGTTAAGTCTAGCTCTGGTTATTTTCAACCAGGAACCAAATGGGAAATTGATTCTGTCATGCAGGCCCAGGACATTGTTTTGAATTTGTTTTAATATTCAATACGCCTTTTGAAACATAATGGGTTTCCTCTGATAAACAAGTGTTTTTACTACTGACACTGTTACTGGTTATCTAATTGTACTGCCAAATTCTAGTAGGAGTTGGTAGTTAAACGACCAACTGCCTCTACTTGTAAATCGATGGATATGGTGACGTGTTGTTATCTATCTATGTTTGTCTTTGCCAAACAGTTGGGAAATTATGGGATGAAACCTTCTGCATTTGTCTTTCAGCTACTTTAAAAACACTAAGCCAGCACTGTTAGCATCGCTAACCTGTTGCTAGCTGTGAGCTGAAGAGCGAGCTTGCAGCTAACAATGCCCGTTAGTTTGAATGAGTAACGCTAACGCTGCTAACAAGCTGTTTTTCAGTTAGCTGAATTTTCAGTGCAGAAACTTGTGCCTCGCAAAGGAAAAGCTAAAGTTTAAATACTGCTAATACGCACACTGTTAATAAAATGGGTGGGAGCTAGTGTCGGCTAGGCTAGTCGTGAGAGTGGTTTTGTTGTCTGATCTACACCGCTGACTGACTGTCTGTCTGTTCCTTCCAGATGAGGTGGTATCTACACTGGGAGAAGGAGCCTTCGGAAAGGTGGTGGAGTGTATTGATAGAGACAAGTAAGTGTAGTGAGTGACAGATACAAACCTTTTTCTGCTGTTTCACTATAATAGTAAGTCGTCAGAACACGGCCTGACTTATCCTCTCCTGCCCATCATGGCTAGTTTCAAAGTTACCAGCCACTAACCACAATACGTTTTTATGAAATAAGTTGCACGTAATCACAGGTAAGACTCAGAATCACTTTAATCACCATGTATACTAAGTGTACAGGAATTTATCATTGGTGCAGAGAAGTTTTTTGTTTGTCTATATCTGTATGTGTGTCTATGTGTGCCTGTCTCTATGTCCAGCAGTGCTGAGCACGTAGCCTTGAAGATAGTGAAGAACATTGAGCGTTTCCGTGAAGCAGCCAGGTCTGAGATCGCGGTACTGGAGGAGATCAACAGCCTGGATGACGAAAACAGATTGTGAGTCCAAATGTTGTTATTGTCACATGTGCAGCATCACTTACAGTCATACTGTGCAATGAAATGTTTTGGACGAGGCACATTCCAACATGGTAGGTACACATAAATCACCTAGGATATAAAAAAGATCAAATAAAATAAAATAGAAGCAATACAATAAAATAAAAGTAGCAAACTAGAATAGAAAGAGAATGTATGGATATGAAAAAGCAGCAGGTTTGACAATCATGAATGGTCTAGGGATGCATGTGTAGATACAGATGTGCAGGTATAAAGTGCATGTGCATTGCACATAAGTATTGTACATAAAGTGAACATGGGTATGAGGTCCGTCTCAGTCCTGGAAACCATGGAGAAGGATGGGATATGATTTAGACAAGATCATGGCTGTTACAATCAAGAAACCACTTCAATTCAAATCCTGAGAACGCTTGGAAAATGGCTGAAATTTGAATCTAAAACCACCTTCATATTAAGCTCCATGAACACATGGAAACCACAATCAAGTCATGTCAAAAATAAAACCTCAGTCATGTTAAAAAGAGGTGCCAGGGTGTATTGGCGACCAGGACTATTCAACATATGGCCTATTTCACCCCCAAACACACAAATGTTCAACAAGTACAAGCTGCATGATTTTTAAACCACCATTTCTTCATCGTCTCCCTTTCTGTCTCCCGTCTCTCTTCCCCCAGTGCCTGTGTGAGGATGTTGGACTGGTTTGACCACCACGGTCATATCTGTATTGTCTTTGAGTTGCTGGGTCTCAGTACGTTTGACTTCCTCAGAGAGAATGAATTCCTGCCGTTCAGCGTGGACCAGATCAGATGCATGGCTTACCAGATCTTCAGAGCCGTCTGCTGTGAGTAGAGGTGTTCGTTTAAACCCGTTTCTGATCAGTCGGAGCAGAACAGTTGACAGCAGCTGCACTTTTGGTCGACGTCGTCCATCAGCAGCCAATCGTACACTTGAGTTTCTATATGTGCCACCTATTATTGCAGCACCTAGCAGCGACTAGCAGTTACAGTACAAGTGTGTGTGTGTGTGTGTTTTCAGTCCTGCATCGTAACAAGCTGACCCACACAGACCTGAAGCCAGAGAACATCCTGTTTGTCTGCTCTGACTACGACCTGAAGTACAACACTAAGATGGTAAAGTGCAACATGGGAGGATAGGAGGTTCTCCATAGATAGTCAGTGGGCCAAGATGGTTCGAGATCCACAGGGGTTTCTTTGTGTCGTATCTCAGGTCCTCTTTGCTAGATAACACCTAGCTTGCTAGCTAATTGTTTTGGCAGTATAAATATGAGCTATCTTAAAGGAGCAACAAACAAA
>CABFOQ010049626.1:0-13994 GCA_900660455.1 Gephyroberyx darwinii | reverse complement strand
TTCAGCAGGGCGGAGCAGGCTTCCACAGCAGGCCACATGCCCAGGTGGCGGGCCATGGCGATGACTTCAGGCAGGTCCTCCTGGCGGACGCACAGAGTGGAGGAGTAGGAGAAATCCAGCAGGGACAGCAGGCTCTCCTCGCTGAAACCTGAGAGACAGAGGAGCCTTTAATTAGAAATGCTAAACCTGGCCAATGAGTGAGTGAGATGAAAGAGTCGATGTAAACAGAGGATCAGAGAGACAGTGGGGAGAGTGGGAGCAAAGTGTAAACAAGAGGGAGGAGACTGGGAAAGTACCGACTGCTTTAATCAGAGGAAGGTCTGCTCCTATCAGACAACATCAAAGGCATAAGTGAAGAAGAATAGTGCCTACTCCACGTTAATCAAGGTAAGTCCGCCCCGTGTCCTACCTGTTAGGTCTACATCTGCGTTCGTGCTCGAGTCCATCTCTGTAAATATTTCCTGAAAGTACTCGCTGACGGCCGCTAGCACGGCTCTGTGGGCCGAGTAGGATCGCCCATCCGTCTGCAGGGTGATGTCACAGAACAGCCCCGCCTCCCGCTGACTCCTCAGCTTACTCAACATGTCGGCGCTGTGTGATGTCATCGTCTTCGAGACACGCCTTCCGCCGCCGCCCCGGTTCTGAGGGACGTACAGAGACGAGAGAGGAACATGAATGTGTGAGAAGGCATTGTAGATGACATCAGTGTGTGAGTTTGGCAATGAGTGAGTGAGAGACCAAGTGTGAATTCAAACGTTTGAGGTGCAGAAAATTTTGACTGGTAAAAAAAGGGGAGGAGATTAAAGAAAAATGATCTCCATCTCATGACTGCTGCTGTACAGCCTGGCTCTGCTCAGCCCTTACCTCTGTCCTCTTGCTGCTCTGCCCCAGGCACTCTGGACAACCCAAGACCGAGTCTCGTATCTGGAAGTACATCCCTGTGGAGAGAACAATACTGCCTACATCAGAAGGAGATAAAGAAGGAGCCAGGGCCATGATTGTCTTCATTCATGTCTGATTCAGACTGTCTCCTAATCTTTGATTGATTGGGTGCGTGGATGCGTTTCAAAAGTGAATACACTTCCTGACATGAGAGAATTAATAACCCACGTGCTCAGAGAAATACAATAATAACTAGTGGGAAATTACAACTAGGTTTTACCCCCAACCCGCTCTGTAGCAGCCTATAGGCAAAATGTTAATATCCACGGAAGCCCATGATATCCTATGAAGTCAGAAGCAAAGCAGGGAACGGTGCTCCTACCCTCCCACCAGTAGTTCTCTGCCACGCATTTGTAGGTCTCCTCCAGGGAGAGGTGGCGCAGGCCGGGCCGCCTCAGGTGGAAGGCGGAGATCGCCTCATGTCTCCGGGCCTCATCCAAAACCTCCCGGTAGTTGATGAAGCCCCGTTCCAGCTTCTTACGGTACAGCAGCCCATCGATCACCTCAAAGTTAGGCGAACGGGACATCGGTCCACGCCCTTTCAAGTTGCCGACTGAATCCATCTCCCCAGCCGTCTCCCCGTTTCCGTCGGACCAGGGTTTGGACGAACAAAACGTCTCTTCGTTCCCGTAATGCGCGTTGTTGTAGGTGCAATCGCCGGCCATTTTAACGGGCTTGATTATCTGATGTATATGGCAACTTTATATTTTCTCGGACGCCCCGCAGCCCCTTCCCCCCCCCGTCGGCTGAAACCAACAAAAACTCAACCCTCTCGTGCGTCACGGCAGGGAGCTGCAGCAGCCAAAACTTGCCCACCGTCCCGACATAAACTCCACGTGGGTACGATGACAGGAGACGAGATCCCACAACCAGCCTATTTGTCAGCACCGACAACCAGACGTTGACCACTTTGTAGTTTTATGCTGACGTATCCCATTGGGAAAGCGATAACATAGACCCAGATCTGTCAGTGGGAGATAAACGTACTAACTATGGCTTTTCAAAAGGTATTCTCTAAACTGAGTTTCATCGTAATTAGGAATATCACCATGCTCAGATGGGAGTCAGCAGCATCTCCTTGGAGGGTCAAGCATCGTACAGATCTGGCCAGCACATCCCTTCTCACTAGCTACCAAAACAGTTGCTCAAATCACTCAAATGCTATTTCAGCTGCGGATTTCGATAGTAAAGCGTTTGCTTATATAGTTCTGTAGTTTTTCCGTTGCTAAGTGCATATCAATACCAATGTTTACGGATATGACTGTCCACAAAAGTGCGGATAATAAACGCAGAAGATTATCGCGCCAATCTCAGGCGTAAACGAGAAGTGATAGAAAGTCACCAGTTTTACAAAAACCACGTCCACCGGCGAGCAACGGCAACTCGTCTTGTTTATAACGGTCCTTCTTCCATCTATTTCAGTGGTCGGGGGTGGCCTGTGGGGCTAGACGACGACGTGCGGCTGTACCTCTGGCGTTAACTTGGGATTTCTTTTCGCTAACTCGAGTAGGAAGCAACATGATGATGCAGCTATCTGTTCAGCATCGCGACTTGTACGACCCGAAAGCGAGGTTGTCTCCCCGATCATCCCAAATGTTGCAAATCACCGGTGGATCCCGTCAAAAGCGAGCCAACAAGCGCCGATTCGATAGCCGACACGTCCCATGTCGTTCCCATCTACGTAAAACCAGTCAGATGATCAAATAATCCAATTTTTTAAACTCGTAACCTTCTGTTTGCTACTAAATAACAGCCAAACCGAGACGCCTCCTCCCCGCCTTCAGACAAAGGCCATTAGCAGACGCTTTAAAGAGCCCCGGCAACGCAAGATTTGATTGGCTGTTAGAACTGCCACTCAGCTAGATTTCCCCCCCCCCCATTCATCAAGGTAGGTTGTTCGCACACGATGCCAGTAGCACTATCTGCCTCAGACTTGGTGCAGTCAAGTTCAATAGTGAGAATGGGATACATACAGTAGCCATTTCTTCAATTCTGTGATTAGGAAACTATTCAGTGGAGTCCAGATTTTAAGTACTTTGTATTCAAGCCCCCAAAATGACCTGAAACCAGGGTTAAGTAACCAAGAACAACCATACTGCCAATTATTTCAAATTTATATTCTAGCTATCAATATCATTTTAATGTTTGTCTTTATTGTAAAAATATACTGACAGAGTGCATGGCATACACACCATCACTCAGCGAACTGCATTCATAACATGTCAGACTCTACTGAATGTTGATATTCTGCTCTATTCTTCACCATCACTGAGACAGCATGTACATTAACATCAATTCTCTCCTGTTAATACATGGATTACCCATGAATGATACTTAGCTGTTATACTTTTCAGCTCTTGAAATAAAACACGGTTCTATAGTATGCACTAGATGTGATTAAAAGAGCACAGATCTGATCATAGATCATTTATGGATGTAGGTGAAATGTTCTTTATTAGACAAAAAGAAAGTGACACTCTTAAATACTTGACAATTAGGCGGTTGGCCCACCTTGCATTTGGCAAATAAGAGTCTGAATGGTACACCATTTGAAGCTTACACAAACCACTAAATCTGTACTTGGCAATCATTTTTTTGTCCTTCGGGTAGAGCAATTTTCAATCATTTCATTTTCAATCACTTGTTCTCAATAAAAAAGGAGAGAAACCACATTAGCACTTCAGTATTTAAAGGTAACCCAAATCAAAACAAAATACAAACATTTATGTAATTATCCATGTATACAATACAAAATTGTTTCATAGTAGCCGAGCACATAATGCACAGTTAAACCTTTATCTAGTTAGATATGGTACACACACACACACACACACATACTACAATATCAACCAAAACATGAATGACATCCATAGAGAACCTCAGATGTACTTTTGCATTGAAGCTGTTCAGGTACACCAGTCTCTGCTGTAAACTGTAAAGTGTAAATGCCCACAGCAAACACTAAGGCTGGGTGACATTGGTCTTGGCTGGGGGGTCACTGGTCTTGGGCCGCTTGGACTCAGGAGGCTGGCACACCGGATCAGAGGGAGGAGATGGACGCTCTGGAGGAGTATAAATGTCAATGTCAGAAGGGTTACACATGACGACAAGGTGATGTGCATCATGTTTTCTGCTGCATCCAGCAGGACAGGAATCTCGTGCTGAAAGGCTGACACTCATAGTGCTTACTGTGAGGTGGTCTGTGCCAATAAGGTGGTTTGACTTAGATTCCTGAGCCAATTTTGTTATGACTGGACATTGAATTCTGTCAAACCAAGCTTTATGGATATTGTCAGTCAACATCCATCCTACAGTGCAATAAGCAAATGTGTACAGTGAGATAACCTCATTGTGTCGTATTGGTTGAAAATGTAAAAGCAAACATTTCTAGTGGAAATCCAATCCAAATTAACAAACTACCTCAGAAACCTTGATCCTTATTAACTGTCTAGGTTTGAAGCTACCTACTCAACTTTCTCACCTTGGCTGATACTGCGTTATGCTCAATGCATCTGGAGGCTTGCATGACAAACCAGATGACAAGCACAGTCATGCACATAGTCCTTGCCCAAAATACTCTTGGAATCGTATTTCACTAGCACAAGAGTAGGAAATTGCAAACACATACAAGGAAAACATGGGATGCGTTATAGTGGTCGACCGATATGGGTTTTTCAATGGCCGATGCCGATATTTAGAGAGCGGGGCAGCCGATGGCCGATATATAATGCCGATATCATGTTGTTGTTTTTTGCATCTGATAAAATACAACAATTAGTTGAAGGCTTGCTACCATTACAATTCCCAACTAACATGTTATTCGCATTTTCTCACTAAAAGACCAGAATCAATCTAATGATACAGACAGTAAACATTGTACATGTGGCCAATTAAGTATATTGAGCTTTGAAAGCTAGAAATTTAAGTCTTACTGTTTTCTCTCAGGTAACGCTACATCCAGCAGTGCCACGTTTCCCACTGTACCACAGCCCCCACTGACGTCTGCCCGGTCAAAGTTCAAGTTCAAAGTTCAAAGTATCTTTATTGTAGAATGGCGAAATTGACACAAGGGGAGCGCTAACATCGCTAACATTGCTAACATCTTTTGTTTATCGGCCTCGTGAGTGCGGGCATCGGCTGATGCAGATTATCTCAAAATGCCAGATATCGGCCCGGCCGATTAATCGGTCTACCACTGACTGGTCTGGTGTTCCAAGGCTGTAATTTCCCCCCAAACTTTCCCACCATTCCAGATGGTGATGAATTCACATATTTATAAGTAATACTGTATGTCAAAACTCGAGTGTGACTAGCTTACCTGACACCTGTTCTACACACAGCTGTATTCTACAACTTGTTTGTGCCGTGCAACCACTGGAATATATCTTTAAGTGTATATGTTGTAGTCAAGTTGTAACATATTACAATTGTTTTACAATGTTTTTAAGCTACAGTGGAATGCCACACAGAGAGGCAGACATCCAGGCCACCCATCTTGCCTTTATCTGCCATGCTAGATATGGCACAGTGGGTGGCAGGCGGCAACATGTCTATGTGACTATACACTGATAGATCACACTGGAAATCTGATTGTGCAAGTGAGCCTGTGTCAATCGGGGGGGAGGGGAAATTACATCATCAAAAAAATTTTTTTTAACCACTGAACTTCTGTATTGAGATTTGAAATAAATGGCAACATAAAAAAAACCAAAATTGCCCTTAGAGGGTAAACTGACCGTGTTTGGCCTTCTCAGTGGAGGAGGGAGTGAAGAGTGGACTGGCAGCTGGAGATCGGGCCACGACAGGAGTCAAAGACACTCGTCTGAAAACAAATGGAAAAGGCAGATCAATGACAGCAGCTTCTAGGTATGAGATCGATCTCACACTCACACCCCAATATACCAATATACCGAAAACTCAACATGAAACAGGGACACTACGCTGCATTTGACCCTCTAATTTGTTCTTCTGGTGCAGTCACGGTTTAGACACACACACACACACACACACACACACACAACCATACGCAGGCCCGCCATTGTCTGTGAGCAGTGTCTCAAAGTGATCATTATTTAATAAATCAGTGGGAGGTCCAACAAATCCCCCATACCAGACAGGGCTTTGTTCTCACTGGCAGTAATGAGCACACGTAAACCAACAACAACAGCTTGAGCTGATTACAGTTGCCTGCACTATACAGAATACAGAAATATTACACAAGCTATTAAAAAGGTATATTGCACATTTAAAAAGTCTAAAACATGCCTCACCCTCACCAGTATCTGTGCAAGATAATCAGCTTAGCTACTTTATCATCATGAGGGCGGTGGGTGGGTGGATGCAGTATGTCCCGTGCAGACGAACTTCCTCAGTCTGGCTCCAGTACATGGGTACATGCCCCTGCACTCCTCCCACCACCTACACCTGAGTTTGTTTTAATACCCATAGTGAATTATGAATTTGAGGAAGATCTTGCCAGTACAGAAATTCAATAGTAAGTTAAATATGAGGTTCCAAACACAGGAAACTGCTCTCAGCTGGAACTCAGGACTTTTAGGATTTTAGCAATGTGCACAGCTCAAAGAGATATGGGTTGTAACTACAAACCAAAACAAATAATAACACTGCCACCGACTGTACACGCACAGGAAATAGTCACAGACACACACACACTCAAATGCCTTGAGGGACCTACTTCCCAACAATCAAAGCCCTGAGCCTGTAAAAAGGGTTACACCTTAAATAGGACACAATAATGTAGTCCCTGTTACTCAGACGTGACAATGCCCTTTGTACTCACCTTGGGGTGGGCCCCTTGGGGGTGGTTGCCTTAGGAGTACTGGGTCCAGGCGTGTTATCATTGTTGCGGTATTTAGGGGTGGAGGGAGTGAGGGGAGCAATGCGTGGCTGCGTTTTGGAGGAGCTGGTAGGGGTAAGAGGGGCGATGCGTGGCTGGGGTGTGGAGGGAGTACTCGTGCTTCCAGACGTTGGGGTCTGGGGTGCTGAGGCTGCGGCTTTAGGGGTAGAGGGCTTCCCCCAGCCCTCCAGGGTGTTGAGGGTGATCCTACGGGACTGAGGTTTAGTCTTGGCGCTAGGGGGATTCTTCTTGTCCCCTGGGGAGGTGACAGAGGACAAGGGTGTGGAGGGGGCATCTTTACCAAGACTGGTTTTAGATGTGGGAGTAAGGGCAGAGGTTACAGGCTGGGGTAGAGGAGACGAGGTCCTCGCCGCTGAACTCTTTTTGCCCTTTTTCTCGGGACCATGGGTCGGGGTGATGACCTCCAGGGTGGGGGGCTCCTTCAGAGGTGTGCCCAGCTCTCCAGGAGAGAAGGACAGGAAGGAGCAGTAACCGTCTGTGGAAGACACGGCCAGGAAGGAACCATCGCGAGACCTAAACAGGACACAATATAATAGGAGCCAAACGCCAATGGCTGAAATACTAAGATATCAATGAACAGGGTGTACAACAAATCCAATAGTAAATCTGTTGGGTTCAGAACTTCAATACACAAGAGTCTACTACAGAAACACAGGACAATAGAAGAGGCTGTGCTGATTTACCAGGTGAGGTCGCTGAGTGTGTGGTAATGGATGTTGGACACCAGGCCGAAGGGAAGGGTCTGCTGCGTATCATACAAGAAGATGGAGTCCTCAGATGCCACAGCGAACACCATTCGGTACGGTAACTGGAATACATTGGGCAGCGCCTGGACTGAACCATCTGTGGGGCAGAATTGGAGGGGAAATTAAGAAAAAACAAATAAAGAGCACTAACAATCAAGAAGTCAGTTAACAGATTGGGCACACAGTCATGCTGGGGTGGTTAATATTTCATATATTATAGAGGAACAACCTTTAAAATCTTATCTAAGCCTCAAATCTTAATGAAGATATCACAAATAAAGAACACTAAGCTTGTACAGATGGATTCTTCTTAGATTGCAGCAGTGGGTTTTTCTTTCACCTGCACAACATTTCTATAATTTCACAAAGGGATCATAAACATTCAATCATGACTGTATATGTCCTTGCCTTCTCCCTTCTTGGTCCTCAATTCAAAGTAGACAGGGCAGCAGCGCACAGCCAGGGTCGCTTTACTTGGACAAGGCAAGTGGGCTATGGGCCTAAAATACAGAGAGGTAGAGAGATGTGCGTGTTGATTACCAGTGTCGCTATACCAAGCATAGTTTCTTAATACTTTGTCACTGCCATAGTCGATAGCAATAGTCACCTCTTGAGGCCCTTCCTGGAGAAGATATAGGTAGTATTTGTGATGTTTTCTCCTGCCTCCACACATCCCGCTGAAGAAGAAAAAGAAAGAAAAGGGAACAGTAAGAGCATGCAACTTATTATGGCTTCTAGGACATTACAACACAGGATATTTCCCCAGATAGACCCTTGTTAAAAGTTACAATTTGAGCATGTGTGTCTGTACCTGGGGCAAGCAGGAAGGATCCATCTGGTGTGAAGGTAAGGCGTCTGAAGAACGACCTCATACTGTCATCGTGGAACATTCTATAGGGCTTGACCTGCAGAGATACACATAGATACCGCTGAGAGAGTGGAACCACGCAGGCTCACTACTGGGGTTCCGCAAGGCTCGGTTCGGGGTCCTCTTCTTTTTTCCCTCTACACAACATCTCTTGGTTCTGTTATCCACTCCCATGACTTCTCCTACCACTGCTATGCAGACGACACCCAGCTGATCCTGTCATTTCCCCCCTCTGACACACAGGTGGAGGCACGCATTGACATCTCGGAGTGGATGTCGATGCACCACCTGAAGCTCAACCTGGATAAGACTGAGCTGGTGTTCTTCCCGGGGAAGGGCTGTCTGCACCGAGACCTGGCCATCACCATTGACGATGCTGTGGTGACGTCAACGAGGAATCTGGGTCGACCTGTTGTTCTCGGCAAACATTGCATCAGTGACATTGCCTGGGCTCTTGTTTATTAGCGCTTGTTTATCTGACTTACTTATTTTGTCTTATCTCTTGTTTACTTGATTTACTTATTTGTCTCATTTGTTTATTTAAAAAGTAGGTAGCTAATTTACTGCACTTTTATCTTAGCACTGGTTCTGCTCTTAGATGCTTGTTTAGGAAGGAAATGCACTGATGATTTCTGGTGACTAGTAGTTCTCTTACCTACCTATGTCGAATGCGCTTATTGTAAGTCGCTTTGGATAAAAGTGTCTGCTAAATGACTGTAATGTAATGTAATGTAATGTAATGTGTGACGTAGTAGCTTTTGAAATTTGTGTCAACATGCGCTAGTAAAGATCCTTGGCAGCAGGATGGTATAGTTGAGTAGGGAGACTGTGCTGCAACCAGAAGGCCCGGGTGCAAGCCCCTGTAACAGCAAGACAGTCTCAGTCTTCTGACCTCCCTGCAAGCGTGGTGGGAAGAGAATTTCTCCTTCAGTGGAGAACAAAACAGCATGCCTAATACTGACCTCTCCCTCTCCGGGTGAGCCAGAGCTCATCTTGCTGACACAGTAGGCCTTCTTTCTGGTGTGAGTGGTGTACACACGCATCACTCTGAGGGAGGGAAAAGAAACCCACTGAGTCCCATTGTCACTGACTTCAGGGATTAGCGCTAGCCAAGCAACAACAAATATAGTCATCTCATGATCATTATACTAGAGAAAGACCAAAAGCAGTCTGTGTTTGACTACCTGTCACAGCTGAGAGTGGCAATATACTGCCCCAGAGGATCCCAGGTCACCCCCTGCACATAGCTCTTATGGTCATTGAAGATACACAGCTTCTGACCTGAACACAAAATAATAATTAAACATATCAACTTAACTTAGATATACAACATCACATATTTTACAGTACGCTGTGCCTTAGCATTACTGAAATACTTGCTAAACATATTTATCACATGAGAAAAAAAAGCAGCTGTACAGATCATGTCTAGACATATGATGCTCAAACCTTTGGTGACGTCCCACATGATAGCAGTGTTGTCCACAGACCCAGACACCATGAAATTTCCATTGTGGGTCCAAGAGATGTCATAAACATCCTCTATGTGTCCCCTAAAAACAAGACATTTCTCATTTTAATAATCCTTCAGAAATCTATTTGTATGACCATTATTCACATTACAACACCCTAAATACCAAGATAATAATCAGTTTCCTGAGAAGTCTTGAAGTTCCAGTGCTGAACAATTCAAAGAAACATGCTGCACAAACAAACAATAGTTAGATGCAACACACAGCCAGGGCAATAACCTGGAGAAATACATTTCTTTAGATTTTCAGCATTGTGCTAAAACGTCGCGTCTAAGGCTTTTTGGTAGCGAACAAACTGTAATTTGCAAAAGGTCATTTGTGTGTTCATAATATGTATTGCTACAGAACAAAAGGCAGGGAGCTGTAAAAAGTAATGGAGAGTCTGTATATGACAAGTGTCTAACTTGTCCAGACCTCTCGACATTTTAAAGTGCTGTTTTAAGAGCACAAGCAGAAATGTCTGGCATAAGCCATAGTCAGGGTGGATCAAAGGCAAACAAAACATGAAGGGAGTTTAACCCATTCACAGAAACCCAAGGCAGTACTAAAAACAAAGAGGTTGAGGGTGTCTTGTGTGTAAGTTAGCTAGCTGCTGCATTAGCTGTAGCACCAGAAGCAGAGAAAACTGAGGGCAGGCAAACGTTGGAGCGAGGAGTTGGAGACACAACAGCTTTGGAAAGGAGGGAGAAATGGTCATAACGACACCAGAGGTCCTGTCTTTACACTGGTAGGACAAAGACCTCCAAGGCTATAAGACTGGTAGGAGAGTAGCTGTTCTTACTCACCTTAGCGTCTTGACCACAGACCAGCTCTCCTTGTTGAGCTGAGCATCTTCATCCTCCTGAAACACTGGGGCCTGCTCAGGTTCCTTACTGTCATTGAGCTTCCACAGCAGAATAGCAGCATCTGTATCACACATATAAGGAGCTGTAATTTGGTGTTGTCAATTCACATGAGCAGAGTTCTGCTTTATCATCATCCTTGTTTTGTTTGTTTTTTGACGATTTCAAGTAGCAATTTTTTTTTAATTTTTTAAAAATTAAAACCTAAAGATTTTACCTAGCACAACAAATGTAGGTTTACCAGCATTAATGAAGGCAGTGTGTGTGTGTGTGTGTGTGTGACATACCGTCTCCTCCAGAGGCGAGCAGCTCACCACTAGGACAGAAGCGCACCACGTTGACAGCCTTGGTATGTCTGGCCAGGTTAGAAAGAAACTCCACCACTGCCTTCCCATCTGGGCCCATCTCTACCCGCCACAGCTGCACCAGCATCAGAACAAAGGGTCATTCAATGTTTGCTATAGACAAGCTGGGAAACAATTTTTTTTTCATCTCCATCCACAGTAGCAGGTGAAGCCAAAAATTACAAAATGTAATGTCAATTCCATCAGCCAAACTTGGTTAAAAGATGCCTGTTGATTCCATCAGCATTCATTGTGAAATGTGGCAGTTTAATGCTGCCTTGCCTATTGGCAAATATACACTCCTTACAGAACATGATTTTAGACATTTTCCAAATTGTTAGGGTAATCCATCAAACAGCACTTATTTGAAAAACACATGAACTTTTTAAGATTTCCACTGCTCATTTATTTACATGTTTTCTCCCACAGAAAGAGTGAACAGCACTTAGTGTGGCTGGAGGAGAGCAGTGCACTCCTTGACTCAACACTTTCCTCTACAGCTGCAACCATGCTGCTCACAATGATGTCAAATGTTATTGAATATGTGCATATGTACCATACTTTCCACTGTATATGTGAGACTGTCCTGTTCACTGTTTTAAAAAAACAACTTTTAAAGTTCCAACTAATGTGAAGCCAAATTCTTGCGTGATTATAGCACTTGGCCATTAACATTAAAGCTTAAAGGAGGTTGGAGCTCTTCCAAGACAGTTTCTGTATCAATATATTGGGAGATGCAAAATAGCAATTTCCCAATATATTGTAAGTATAGTTCATCACTGCATAGCTTTAACCTCCTCCCTTACTACTCACTCTGACTGTGGTGTCTACTCCAGCTGTAGCCAGCCGATGAATGCGTCCATCAGAGCTGTGTTGGAAGTCCAGACTGTAGACGGGCTCCTTGTTGTGCCACGCAATCTCACACGTTACCACCTTCATTTTAGTATCTGGGGGAAAAAAAGATGAATGTAGCTACTTCATAGAGTTATGACATTAACATTTATATCAGTATTATTACCTAATTTTAAAGTAGAGTAATTTCGATATGCTGGCGAATATAGACATTGTGTTACCGTTTAGACAGGACAATGGCGTTACTTTTAGCCAACTTACATTAAACTGAATGCTCTAGCTAACAGTTAGCATTAACCTTAGATGGGTTAGTAAAAATGACAAGTAACGTTCGTAAATTAATACAACAGCAAATTCAGGTATACACGCGACGTTAGCCAACGTTTACGTTCACGTTATAAATGCACACATTTTATACCTGTTTCCAGTCAACTAACGTTATTTTGAGATACTTTCCCCGGGTCCTGTGTTGAACAGCTGAAGACTCCGGTGGATTTCCCGCGTTCGATTCGCTCAAAACTTCCGGTGTAGGCGCTGCCGTGATTGGACGAGAGTACAGGACAGCGCGACGAGGGGTGCGCTTGATTTCAAGTCCGTTGTGTCCGAGGATAGCGCAGCCTCGTACACTATTTCAACGTAAATCACCATTGTTGTTTAATTGGTGTACCAGGACAGGCTATTTATACGCTTCAGAAAGCAGAAGTGTAGACGTTTTAATACTCTTATAATGCAACCTGTAATCGAATTTACGACCTATATAAATAATAAACAAAACCGGCAAAACCCAGCCTATTTCCAGTTTAACATACTGTAGTTAATGTTCTGAAACTATTAATGGGAATTGTAAGAAAAAGGACAGCAGGAAATTAAGGAGCGTGACGCCTAACTGTTTATATTGTTCTACTAACCTTGTTCTGTATTCATCTAAGAGGGCATGCAGCGCAAATGATTGTGTCGTTGCATGGTTAAAAAAGACCCCAAGTAAGTGTATTTATGGCATTTTAATACTACTCAACTCTACTCAATTTGTTTAATTTAAGACTTTTCCTGACTTTAAGTACCCGCGGTTACTCTGAACGAAGGTTTAAAGGTGCTCCATCTGCTGGGTTGTTTACACTACTGTCCCGATACGCACAGCCAACCTAAAATCAGACTTCTCCCTAATGCGGTGGGCGGAGTGGTCTACACTGCAAACTAGTACCCAGTTGGTTGAGCAGAACAAATACAGATACAGTCGGGCAAGTGGATGGTTTATTCCTGTAACCACCTTTTACTCAGGAGCAGGTTTGAAGTGACAGGATGATGTCACCCCTAGAGACATATTGCATAACAACGCAGTCATTTTAGACCAGGCCCACTGTGGGACTGGATGAGAGGTTAACGGTAACTTCTTCAGTTGAGTGTCACTCAATAATAACGTAGTGCTTGTTGCCAATCCTATTATAACAATGTTCAATGTTCATATTATAGCATTACATCATTGTGTTTTTCTTTAGACAACACACAGACGAGATATCCTAATAAGGAATGCAAAAATATATTTGGCAAATATTTGGATTATCAGTGCAACAGAATACATAAAATAGAAGTCTTTTACAATACAAACAAAAAAGAAAACAATCAGCGGAAATTAAAATACCATTTCTTTGCTATTTTGAAGATCAACCTGAACAGAAGTCTATAATGTCTGACTTACAGAACACTGCAAGCATCAACTGATCAAGACCTGAAGCTCTTGGCTTCACGGATGATGGTGTGATTCTATCTTTGTAGCAGGAAACTTGAGAGCAAACTGCATCTCCCATTACGTTCCTAAACTCATCCACCTAAACAGATGGCGACCTTAATGTATGCTATGTTGGTATCCTTTATATTGATTTTTTCACAACACAAGTACCTTGACCTTGAATATGGGGGGACATACTGAGGCAAATCTGTTGAATGTGTCTGATAAGTGCAAAGCAGCTCATGAATTTTTGCATTTATATAA
>CABFOQ010049622.1:7795-40287 GCA_900660455.1 Gephyroberyx darwinii | reverse complement strand
AACACCGTTGACATCCTTCCCCCAACATTATAATGTATAAATATTGAAACAGTTAGCTAGTGTTCATCTACAGTTAGCCAGGGTCCATCTACAGTTAGCTAGTGTTCATCTACAGTTAGCTAAGGTTCATCTACAGTTAGCTAGGGTTCATCTACAGTTAGCTAGTGTTCATCTACAGTTAGCTAGGGTTCATCTACAGTTAGCTAGTGTTCATCTACAGTTAGCTAGGGTTCATCTACAGTTAGCTAGGGTTCATCTACAGTTAGTTAGGGTTCATCTACAGTTAGCTAGTGTTCATCTACAGTTAGCTAAGGTTCATCTACACTTAGGGTTCATCTACAGTTAGCTAGTGTTCATCTACAGTTAGCTAGGCTTGGCGTTTTATTTAAGTATTGGGAAAGGGAGATTAAGTTGTTAATCTCATTAATCATTTTGTCTCTTCTAGCTGGCCACTGTGATTCCCCAGACCCCATTGTGAATGGCCACATTAGCGGAGATGGCTCCAGTTACCGTGACACTGTGGTGTACCAGTGCATGCTGGGATATCGGCTGATCGGCACATCAGTCAGAATCTGCCAGCAAGATCATCGGTGGTCAGGGACGACACCCGTATGCGTCCGTAAGTACTTTTTCGTAACTATTGCAATTCAACTGCGATAAATAATGATTTATTACTCTGTTTTATTTCATGTGAAAAACTGAAATGCTATCCCTCATAACGTTGTTAAAAATCTGAATCTTTTATTAGATGAAATTCAAGGCCTTTCAGACTTTAAAGCACTCTTTCAACGACCATCTCTTCAATTTTGAAGAGCCTCATTACGTCCTGATGCAATGTTGAGGTGGAAAATATCACTGTACCGCAGCAACATTTTTCCTCACTGCTATCTCTCACCATACTTCTCTCTACCTGTCCCTGCCCTCGACTGTAGCTATCACCTGTGGTCACCCCGGCAACCCAGCCAATGGGCGGACCAACGGCAGCGAGTTCAACCTTAATGATGTTGTTAACTTCACTTGTAACCGAGGTTACACTCTCCATGGAAATGCACGTGCTCAGTGTCGACTCAATGGACAGTGGAGCAGCCCTCTACCTGTCTGTAGAGGTACACACACACACACACACACGCATGACCTACATATATGTATAAGCACACAGTAAATGTTTTATTTGAATCAACACACAGTAGTTAGTGTACATAGGATCCAAATAGTTTTTTAAGGCTCTTCTAACGTTTCAACACTAATATTTGTCCTAAGCAGGGAAAAACTACAGTCATACAGTAGATTCCCCTTAAAGCTATGCATTTTAGATGGTCAGTGAACCAAATCTGAACATAGATTTTGTATTTGTTGGCCTGTTTTGGACATTTTTGGCCATCTACTGTCAACAGACTGTAAAATTAAGAATTGTCTAATGCTAACAGGCATAATGAGAGACTGGCATCAGCACTGGCACTCTGTGATACTATAAATACCCTCACAAATTTATAAATACTGTAACTAGACACACGCACAGAGTGAGGTATATGGTCTCAGACATTCTTCTCCTCTACTAACCATGCATGGTCATTTCATGGTCAAGTCTCCCTAGACCTGTTTTGGCGTAGCAGTCATGATATACTGAAACACACACACATACACACACACTTTTACAGACTGGCACACACAAACTGTGCAGTCATGGCGGCAGATCGATATTGCATAGTTGCTCACTTGGGTTTTCTCTCTCTCTCTCTCTCTCTCTCTCTCTTTCTCTCGCTCTCTCCCCATCTCTCTCTCTGTCTCTCTCTCCCCATCTCTCTCCCCATCTCTCTCTCTCTCTCTCTCTCTCTCTCTCTCTCTCTCTCTCTCTCTCTCTCTCTCGCTCTCTCCCCCAGCAGCAGCTGTCAATTATGAGACTGAAACTTTCTCTGTTCCCATAGGGATGCCAGACACACTCTCACACATTCACACATTCACACACACACACACACACATATCCCCCATGGACTTGAATGTGAGTGAATGTCACTCTCCCCTGTGACATGTGGAAGAGAAAACGGCACTCTCATTGGCTGTAGACTGGCATCCACCCAGAGAGCAGAGAAGAATAGAAGGGAGTGAAACAGAGTAGAGAGCAGAGAGAGAATGGGACTGGACAAAACATTAAAGTTGTCAACATTCTCAAATTTTAACACACAGTAGTTTGGGGTTTACTGTCCTAACATTATGTTCTGTTCCCTTCTATCCCTTCTGTAAAGTGCTCCAAGCCTGGACAGGTTGAGTTTAGTTTTAATCACAACAGGTTATTTTGTATTCCAAGCCCAGCTGTTATTAACAGCTGGGCTTGGTTTTCGTGTGTAGAAATGTTTGATCTTATTCTGATCTGGGTATGTGTATTGGTCATGCATATTTTTCTCTTCCCTTCTCTTCTCTTCTCTTCGCTTCTCTTCTGCTGTTCTGACATAAGGGTAAATTGTTCAGACCCAGATCAAGTAGACAATGGCATTCGTTAGTCTCAAATAGTGCAGAAAAGTTTCTGTTGATAAGAGCTAGATAGGTTAGATAGCTAGATAGGTTCTAGTATGTTTCAGTCACTACCAGTGCCATTAGGTTAACACTGGGTTCTATTCTCTTCTGTTGTAGTGGTAAACTGTTCGGACCCTGGCCAGGTGGAGAATGGCGTGCGCCAGTCTGGACTACGTTACCCAGAAGTCTTCAGCTATGGTGTGACTGTGGCGATCCACTGTAAACGAGGCTTCTACTTGCTGGGCTCCGCCCTCCTCACATGTCAGCATGATGGACGCTGGGACCGACCAATCCCACGCTGCTTAGGTATGGATGTGGAGGGGAGGAAATAGGGGTTTGGGAGTGCAGAGAGGGAGAAAAGGAGTAGAAAAAGAGAGAGAGAGGGAAGGAGGGACATGGAGAAAAAGAGGGAGGGAGAGATTGTATTGAAGTGATTTGGTAATATTGCTCCAGCATTTTACAAGACAAAAGAGGCAGAGATAGAAACACAGGAGACAGAGGGAGAACTATAATGCAACCATAACTCTAATATAATCCAATACATGGGTAATTATAAGATCCCCCACTGACTAAACTGCAAAAGGGATTCTGCAAAAAATAAGGCCTATAAAAGTTTGGCTTCCAGACTGAGTAGTCATAGATAGATGGATTTCTATTTATTTTTCTTTATATTTCTCAGGAAAAGCCATTTGAGGTGTGAAATGACTTGAAGAGGCACTGGGAGGGAGGTGAGGAGAGAATGAGGAAGAGAGATAGAATGAGAGAGGGGTGTAAGGGAGTTCTAGAGAGAAATGGAGAGGGAAGTAATCATAAAAGAGAGAGAATAAGATAGTGTGAGGTTGTGTGTGTGTGTGTGTGTGTGTGTGTGTGTGTGTGTGTGTGTGCGCACGTGCGCACTTGTGCAAGAAACGGGTGAGCATGTGTCCCTTAGGGCAACAGGCTTTATTGTCGGAGAGCTACCTAGGCTGATAGAACCATAGAGGTTAAACGAGAGAGAGAGAGAGAGAGAGAGAGAGAGAAAGGCTGATTCAGATAAACACAGAATGAAAAGGACAGAATAAAGAAAGACACAGATAGACAGAACAATAGAGAAGCATAGAAACAAATTGATGAACAGTGAGGTCTGCAGTGGGCATTACATTATAAACACAAGGTCTCATTAGAGACGGTGTTAACCATAGTTTTAATTAAAACCCTAAAGATAACCTAAAGATAACTAATAATGAATAATATTTACCAGACAAGAATGAAACCAATGGACACTCAGTTTAATGCAGCTATTTTTACATTAGTTATATCTGGTTTTATGTGTTTTACATTTAGAGAATGGATATTCTGCATTGCTTATCCCACATATCCCTCACTTCCTTCACTTCACCCTAGCTGTCAAACTCATAACCTCATAAAGATTGTGAAAACTTTTAGTAGGCCTATTGCACAGCAATATACAAGATAGTGCATGAAAGAAAATAGGAAAAAATAAGTGAAATACTGTAGCTGTGACAACAACTAGACTAAAATGCCCAGAGATTTGGGACAATAAAACAATAATAATAATAATAATAAATCTGAAATTACTGCCAAAATGAACACTGTTGAGAGAAGATAAGAGGATAGTTAGGGAAAATGGATTGGCTGATACAGAGAGATAAAGAGAGAGACAAAGAGAAGCAGAGAAAAAAAAAAGTTAAAATACATGAAGAAAGGCAAGAGAGACAAACAGAAAGCAGAGAAACAGATGGGGAATCAGAGCGAGAGTAGTGTGACACTGAAGTCTCTGCATCAGGGATTACATTCCAGAGACAAGGTCTTATCGGAGAATGGTGGTGGTGGGGGGGTGAAGGGGCAACGAGAGGAAGGAGTAATACAATTTGGGGGTGAAGGGAGATATCAGAGGATCAGCCTTTTGGCAGAAATAGAAAATCGACAGTTTCATATGTTCTGTGTCCTCCAGAAACCTCTGTTATGTTGAAAGTCAATTTTTCCAAAAATGAAGAAAAAAATAGTTGATTTTTTCTCATTGGTGCCCATAGTTTTGACATTGTGCAATGCATTATCAACTGTTAGACTTGATCCCTGTGTCAGGAGCCATTTCCTACACGAGGGAGAGGGAGACATCCTCTCTCTGCATTTTTCAACTAAATTGGGAGTTATAGTTGAACATACGTACACACACTAACCTTTGCTTTGTCTATTTCTCTCTCTCTCTATAGATATATCTATGTATATATATATATATACATTTCCTGTGGTGACCCATGTGTCCCTAATACAGTAGCATCTGGCACCTGTAGTTTGACATGCACACACAACACACACACACACACACACACACACACGTTAGCCCATTTATCTCCCTTGTTGTCACCCTCTCTAACTATCTCCTGCAGTGACCCAGCTGTACCACCTAATGCAGCAGTATTTCACTTTCTCTCTCTCTCAATCTTTCTACGTCTCTCTAGCTATTTCCTGTGGTGACCCCGGAGTA
This sequence comes from Gephyroberyx darwinii, assembly GCA_900660455.1. Classification (NCBI taxonomy): domain Eukaryota; kingdom Metazoa; phylum Chordata; class Actinopteri; order Trachichthyiformes; family Trachichthyidae; genus Gephyroberyx; species Gephyroberyx darwinii. Next base: position 35,288 of record CABFOQ010049622.1, on the reverse strand, counting down.
CCCCCTAATGCAGTAGTATCTGGAACCCGCAGCTGGACACACAGTTCAGTGCTGCAGTACTCCTGTCTGCCTGGAGGGGTGCTGGTGGGCAATGCTACACGCTGCTGTCAGGAGGATGGCACATGGAGTGGGGCCCCGCCATACTGCACTGGTAAAAGCACACAGGCCTACACGTTTGCATGCCCAATGTTTTTTAGCTGGTAGAACACCTCAGATATTTATTCAGTTACACAGACATTTTTTACACTGAACCAAAGGGAGGGCAGATTGGTTGAAGACTGGTTAAAGACATCGTCCCGCAACCTATTGGCCAAGCCCAAATGTGCCCAAGCAAGACCTGCCAGCTCCAGGTGTGATGTTTTGTAGCTGACCCAACCCCGCTGGAGGGGGGGCAAGCAGAAAGAGAATTTATTGTCTATTTATTGTTTCACATGTTGGGCACTGTGAAGCCCTTAGAGACTGTAACGGTGATCAAATCAAACGGTGATTTGATTTGATTTCCCCATGAGGATTAATCAAATATCTCATAATTACAGAGAGGAGCTGCTGTCGATGTACGTGTGTATGTAAAAAATAGACGTATGTAAAACAGCAGGCAGGGGAAAGGGAGTGGGGAGAGTGTGGGTTTGTCACTCAGGTGTTGCTCAACAGGCGGCTTACATGCAGCCCACCACACCACAACTGATAATTTCCAAACTCAGCATCATCTATCTCAACAGCTGAACTACAAGCAGGCTTACCCTGCTGGCCTTGAAACAGAACGCTCAGCAGGGCAGAATCCATTCAGCAGCTGAAGATCTCATTGAGATGCAAGAGGCTGCATTTTGAGCTGCAGCCTGTTAAACTCCCAAATCCCTACCGATGGAATTTAAGCTTCTAATATTTTAACACGCTCAGTGCTTTTAATGCTAGAACAATCTGGTGCAGCCTAAATGCACAGTGCACTTCTGCAGAGTTTGTGAGTAAGTGTATGCGTGCACGTGTATTTGTGTGTGCGTGTGCATCAGTGTGTGTGTAAGACTAAAAGTAGACAGCAGAAACTTCAAATAATATTCACTCGAAAAAAGTGATTTTGCATTTTCAGCAACAAAAATATCACAGACTAACATCACATATTCCTTTTGGTGGATGCTTTTATCCAGTAGCATGTATGCATTTTTTAGCATGTATACATTTTTAGCATGGTGGTCCCGATGGGAAACAAATCCCCAACCCTGGCAGTGTTAAAGCGGTGCTTCCATGGAGCTGTACAAGAAGTTTTACATTAATTATATCTGTCATATTTGTTTTTTGTGTGCGTATGTACGTGCACGTCAGTCCAGGAGAGTGTTGGGGTCACGGGTTCCCTCCATGGTGTCTGTGTGTGTGTGTGTGTGTGTGTGTGTGGGTGTGTGTGGGTGTGTGTGTGTTAATGCCTGGCTGTCTGCGTGTGTACGATGTATTAAATTTTGTGTCTCTTTCCCTCCATAGGTGTTAGTCCAGGGGTTTGTGGAGACCCCGGGGTGCCCCGTCACGGTGCCCGTCTGGGAGGGGAAGAATTTAAAACCAGGAGCCTGTTGCGTTTCAACTGTGAGGCCGGCTACAACCTGATTGGCTCAGCTGAGAGGACCTGCCTCCACAACGGAACCTGGAGCGGCACACAGCCTGTCTGTCAAGGTGGGTAACCGTGGCAACTTTATGGCAACGACCCGCACATAAACATGAAAATTTGACTCTGTAGGGAGATGCAGCAAAAGGCACTCCAAATCACATACACACCCCTTAATTCTCATGATATTGTAGGTTATGAAATATGCCCTGTTTTTAGGCCAGTAGCGTACATGATCGTCACACGCCACGGAACAAAAACAAAAAACGTTAGTTTGTGTGTGTGTGAGACGATCATGTGAATAATTATTGTAATTATACAAAAAATCGCTTTTGAAATCCGTAGGGTTTTGGAAAATTAAAGGTCCCTGTAGCACTGAGGAGACACTGGAATCCAAAGCTACTACCTTTGTTACTTCCCCTGTCCCCAACGATGTTAGGCAGACTGAATAAAATACTGCTGACACAAACCCCATTCTAGTCCAGTGCACAGGTAAGAGACAGTCGGACAGCTAGATAGATGCAGTGTGTGTGTGTGTGTGTGTGTGTGTGTGTGTGTGTGTGTGTGTGTGTGTCACAATTTGCAAACTTCTGATGTATTTCGTAGTTTGTAAACATTTGCAAATGTCCACATTTTGACGTTTGACGTACATTTCCTCCAGTGAATCAATAAAACCATTTGCATCCATTCTGGCAGCGTTCTCCCTCAGACCACCACCAGCTGTACTTGTATGATTAGATGGGAGAGGTGGTAAGATGACGTGCAGTTGTAATACAAATACAGAAATGTTCACTCCGGTCCGTAAGTTTGAGAAGCTCCCACTGACACTTCTCGAGGATGTGTCAGAGTTACCCGAGTGTCTCAGTAGCTTTCAACCCTACGTTGTGCCCATATATAACAACAGACACCACTGACAGACAACATTCAAGATTCCAGATTTCCTTTATTGTACCCAAGGGGAAATAAGTCAGTGTCAAGAAACTCCTCTGTGACATTGAGATCCCAGTTTACAGTGGTGGGTTGTCTTACGGTGTTTTTCAGTGAGCATCTTGAAGACACACGAGAAAATTCCCCAGGTAAGTCTGAGGTTAGTCAACATGCTAGTCAATACCCCACCAAAAATACAGATGATATATGTCTACAAGGATTTTTACCAGTGAATCAGAGTTTATATATTCAATGGAGAGATCCTTACAGGTGGAAAGCGTATATTGAGAGAAAGTATGTATACCCTTGCATATCAACCAGCATCAGACCCATGTATTCCCAGAATTCGAGGGATCGGCTTTCATTACATGAAGTCTTATTCTCTTAATTGGGTAAAGACTGGAAATGGATTCAGCCGTGGATTGTGTTTTGCTGACCTTTCCCTGTTGCCCTGGCTTCGATAGTGATCTTGCCCAGCCTTGGGGAACAATAAATCAGCTAAAATACCAGCCAGTGTTTCAAGCCTTATCTATTCTCTCTTGCCATGCAATAAAGCTTTGCAGACACTAGACCAAAACAGGGCAGATGCTGTCACCCATGTCTGTGGCCATCACTATCGCACACAGCAGGCTAAGCTGAAGAGATGGCCGGAAGCAGCACAGTCCAACCTCAAATGCCTGGAGGTCAGGCAGTCAGGTACGGCTGACAATGTATGTAAAGGTTGATTTTTGACATCTTGTCATCTCTTGACCTTATCATGCAGCAGTTTGAACATGTTTGTGTCAGTGAATAATACTCAACAGGTGTCCAAAGTGATCACACAGATCATTTGTTTTTCATGCTACATTCCCAACATATATTTATTTCTATTAATATGAGAGTATTTTGTTAGTTTGTGACACTGAGATAGCAGCAATTATATGATTATATTGTATGCATAGTTCAAATGTCCACAACTTGCATTTTAAAATAAGGACAAATGATCACAAATGATGATTTAAATTGATTTTCAAACAACAGAACAATCAAACAGTGCGCTTCAGTCATCCACTCACCAAATAATACCAAGTCTAGAATAAAGTCTTTGACAATTTTTGTTGAAAATATTTTGCTCAGTTCCTTTACTATGTTGCTCTAGGGACATTTCCAGAAGCAGTGTATGTAAGTCACTATTTCCCTTTGGCATTTACTATATAGTGGAGAGGTCTGATTGTTTATCTTGTGCAGTATATGAGGGGTTATCTGTAGCCTATGGAATATCTTGTACTGAGACTCTCTCAATTTATTGCAGACGTTCTGGCAGAATCTATAGCTTCCTGCCATTCATCATCCATGGATGGAAATAAATCATGCCATTTTAACCACAAATATATCCTTTTATTTTAAATAAATATATCTTTTATGAACAGTGACACATATATACTCATAACAGAGCAAACGTTACAGCATTATTGAGTAATATTTCAGATGCAAATCATGGAAAAAGTCCATAGAAAAAGAGTTAAAAATATTATTATACTCTTTTATGTTAACAATATATATATATAGCTGTTAATATATGAATTAACAGCTTTAAGCATTTGAAACACGTTAGCAGATTTATTGTGCCTTATACACCTCATAAAAAGTTGCAGATCCAAATGGCATCTGTTTCGTGGAATGACTCGTATATCTGTGGTGTCCAAAGCGTCCAAAATATTTCAAAATATGAACATCCTCATAATCAGCATCCATGACTTTGAATGTGTCCGTTTAATTTGTACATGTCAATTTATGTTTTCATGTCAGTGAAAAAGTTTAATCCCAAATCTCATAATCATTAATATTAGTTACAGAAGAGATTTCTGCCTTTCCCCAGTTATCCGCTGTAACACTGGACAGTCTGGAGTGTGAAAGGTGGAAGTCAAATGTCTCTATTACAGCAGTTGCATCATTCTTACCTTTCATTTACAATAATACTGAAAGCTGAGAGGATTGCTGCATTTTATCCAATTATCCTGATACAGATAATAGTGAGCTTTCTAACCCTTACCTCATACTGAACATTGTTTTTCAGCTTTTCAAAGTAGAATGGGTTTCTGTATGAGGTTTTTCACAGAGCTCACAGGAGGTGTTAAATTGACCAAATAGAAAATGATTCACAAGTCACATTCCTCCGGGGGCTGAAAGACTTGCGGTGTAACAATGTAGGTCAAGCGTTTTCCTGCTGTGAATCGAATTTCATATATCCTCACGGGACTCTGCAGAACTAAATGTACTCATTCTCAGATGCCTTTCAACTATTTTCTTGCCTGTCTCCCTCACAGATAAGAATTTAATATAGAGGTAATACCCACTAACAATATACATTTTATCATCATATTTCATTTTCATGGAGAGGTTATTGTCTGTTGGATGGTAACTACTTACCAATGTCTGTCTGTCTGTCTGTCTATCTACTACCTACCCATAGGAAAGCAAAATTCAAGAAGAGATCTCATATTTCATATTTATACATTTTACCTCTTTTTAAGACTAATATGAGACTAAAGGCAGTTTCTCCTATTTCTAAAATTCAACCACATAAGAGCTCATGTTGATCTCACGTCGATCTCCAAATGATCTGTGTCATTTAACTCTCCTGAATATGAGACCATATGGGTACCTATCTTTTTTTTTTACACAGTCTTTCTGTGAATGAATACATTTTCTTCTAAGAGACAGATGTATCCACTGTGGTACAACAACATGCCTACCTGAACATTAACAGCCTCCCACTGCAGCTACCCCCAGAATCGATAGTAATCCCTGGAGTTTTTCTTGTCCTAATGGCATGTTTGAACGAAGTGAAACGCTTTAGTTTACTATTCTATTATATTAAATCCCTAACGTGTCTGGAGGTTAAAATACAGAGGAGCGGTGTTCTGTGGGCACGCAGGAGTCTTCTGTGATCTCTTGTGAGAGAGACATCCCATGAATGCTCAGACGGTGCCTGGAGAGTGCTTTGTTTTATCTCCAGTCTTAGAAGGAAATACATCACGCAAGCATGCAGTACAATGCAATGATAACAATGGAGACTGAAGGCTACCGCAGGAAAGATGGAAAACAAGGTGGCCCAAACAGGGAGAATGATTTTGAGATTGAAGTTAAGATGAAATTGATTTTCCTTTTAATGCAGTTAGTTATGATGTTCACACACTAACCAGGGTTAGATTCTGCATGCAGTTGTTCATTGAGCACCCCACTAAACAACACAATACAGACACTCCTGCAGCCACACATGTGCATACACATGCAAACACACACACACACACACACACACACACACACACACACACACACACACACACATGGCTTATCAGGGGAATCATAACATGTAGTCGTCAACAAGCTTCTGAAAAAGAGTTGAAGATGAGGAACAAATATGATTTTCTACCCATAAATGAATAAAAGATTAAATAAAAGATTTTCATTTTCTGCAAAACAAACAAATCATTTCCTAGCTTTCTTTCTTTCCTTTCTATTGTGTTTCTTTAAGTTATAGTTATTGATCTCAGGTAGAGCAACTCCTGTTATACTGTATGTCTGTCTGATGGCTTGTGGATACAACCCAGTGGCATTATTGTTTGGTAAGCTCCTTCATCTTCCTTTGTTTTTCTAGGACAATTTGGGGGAAAAAACTACAAAACGATTCCAAAAAAAATCATTCCTCAGTGTTAGAAGCAGACAGTAAAAGGATTGTTCTTTGACACTTCGGTGAAATGGAAGGAGAAGAAAAAGTCTAAAATTGGTTGAGAACCACAGAATTGTAATGTCACACTTCTCTCCCACACTCCTTCAAGTGAAATTGTTAGCCTATTCATCTCAAGTGGAGAGTCTGCTCAGCAGTTCCTAAACTTGTGAGGTGTGTATAGAAATTGTTTTCTTGCTTTGAAAACCGCATGGGGAGGGTTTCTTCAGTGTGATACATTTGCTAATATACAACATCAAATGTCATCATGAAAGTATTTAGATTTGATCTGACAGGTTCAGATTCTGATTGAACAAACGCAAGCCAATCATCATAGACCTACTGTTCATGTGCAATTCAACCTGCTCTGCTGTCTAAAATAGTAATTAAAGACAAGTTGGTAAATTGTAAATGTAATTTTTTCAAATAAATTGTTCTAATATGGTGTTATGTAGTTATTAGCTAGGTATATTCCTATAAACACCTTAGGAAAAAGGTCCCATATAGCAGTGAATTTCATTATCCTGGGATTAAGAATCAAATACCTACTACTTGGTACCTTTCCTCTCCTTAAAGTCTAACAGTCACCTATTACCCATCTGACCTGCATGTCACGTATGTCATTGTGCATCACCTATCATTTTGGATTCAACAAGAGAAAAGAAATGGAAAACAAATAAGTGGGGCAGAGTGAAGAGCAGAGAAAATAAGTGACAGGAAAATCTTAGGGCGGTTCTCAGTAGGGGAGCAGGGAAATAGGACTCAGTCATTCTGAAGGCTGGAGTAAAAAAGGATAGGTGATTAGAGTAAACAAAAAGGCAAAGAAAGTCACCATCAGACACAGCTCAGCTCCAGTAATTTATTTAATGGCTCTGAAACCAAATGCCCTGCTGTCACTGTTAAAAGTTGCCACAAAGCTAAATGTGATGGCCAATTTCCTCCCTTCTTAGCACATCATATCCCGTGACCCTCAGTAACAGCAGCATTTAACCTTTTCCTGTATGCATATAAGCTTCTGACTGCTTTGAAGTCTCGCTGCGATTAGAGGGTGTGAATTAAAACCTGATTAAATCGAAGACGTCAAAATGCTGACATGTTTGACCGTTGCTATGTCAGTATGGACACTTAATCAGCGGCTGTCATGGTGTCCAGGGATCAAAGACATTGCAATTTATCAACAGTGGCACTATACTTCCAGTGGGTCAGCCTCAAGCAGCCACTCCATATCCCCTACAACCCTTCATTTCCCCCACTCTGGAAATGGCTACATGATCTAAATGCAATGAGGTTATTATGGATGATGGTATCTTTAGGGAATGGTAAGAGAGAACTATGATGGCCAATAACAGTTTCAACTTAGTAATTCTGTCTTTTAACAACCCCTATTACCTGAAAAGGAACAGTGGCAAAGATAAAGGATGTCAATCTGAATGCCCAGTGGAGTGCCTGGTGCTGGAGAGGAGAGACAGCTATGCACGTATGGCAAAAAGGTTATTTGTTATTCATAGGAAGTTACAGTCCTTGGCAGGTTTCTAATTGCTATCGAGCCCGGTGTCGGAGCAGATTGTTGCTGGCTGTTTAGCTGGGTGCAAACTGAAATCCCTTAGCTATGTTAGAGACCTGGTATCCTGTGCACCTCTGTCTTCTCCCTCATAATAAAACAAAACATTACCTAACAACATGCTGATTAAGAACATTTACATTTACATTTAAAACGGGAATGTGGCTGTGATGTAGAGAAGAGAGGCTTAAAAGAGAAGTCAGGGCTGAAATTAAAAGGACTAAACTCAATTATGAGGAGAAAATCGAGGGTCACTTATATAATAACATGGTTTGAGGCCAATGACAGGGACACATGGCAGGTGAAACAAAGTTCTTTATTTGAAAGGTTTTAAGAACTGGCATCATATCAATTAACCTTATCTGAAGAGATCAAACACAAGATGATTGCACCTTCTCAGCTAAACCTAGATGGACAAACTGTCAGAGAGTTTCTATACACAAAAAACTAAAAAAGCTCAGGCCTTGACAATATATCTGCTCAGTTATATTATACTGAGAACAACCACGTGGCATCTTGCATCATGTACTCATGCTGCAGAGTTTCTCAGATTTAGAGGCAATCTATGCTGTAGTCCCAATGGCCAACACCAAGTCCCCTAAGGTGCTTTTAGACCTGATTTTAGACCTGGTGCTCTCACGTCAGTTGCCCAGAAGTCCTTTGAAAGTCAGAGTAACAGTTGTGCTCTTGGCTCGCCTCAGGGATGCATTTTCTCACCTACTCCCTATATTCTGTATGCTGATGGTTGCAGAAGCCGACATGCTGATAGACATATTCTAAAGTTTGCAGATAATTCAAATAGTCTCCTCCCTAGGATGGTGAAACTAGTGGTGGATGATTTTGTGTTGCAACATTCACTTTGCAGAAATGGGGGCGTGTTCATTTTAGAAAAACCTTGGCACAGTTACTGACAACAAACTTCAACGAGAACACAAAGTTGTAAAATGAGACAGCAATGTTTTTTCTGAAGCTAAACTCATTCCACTTCTGCAGATCATTGATGGTCCTGTTTTATAATTCTATCATTGTCAATTTTAACCGCATAACTGCATAGTTTGGTAATTGTGGAATCTCAAACAAAAACAAGATATCCAGCACAGTAAAGGTGACCAGTAAATCAACTGGAGTGAAATTGTTCTCTCAGAAAAGAGTTGCAAGGAAAGCCAGTGCTGTTCAAGGCTTCCCCTCCGACACTCTTAATATGTTGGAGAGTGCAGGGATCATCATCATTTCACTACCATCTATTAAATTGTTTGCGTGGGAAGACTGAATTACCCATTATGGGACAGCAATCTCTTTATCAATTCAACTTGCGAGTAATTTCCGTTCTGCATTGGAAAGGAAATGAGGAACAATGATTTGAGTGTAAACTTTGAATCAAAACAGCACCAAGGTCTTCAGGTCTTGCTGAATTGAAATGGAATATCCAGATTGGCAAACAAATTGTCACTATTCTGTAAGTCTGTGCAGTTCAGCATCAAATCAGCCACGTAGACAGCCAGTGGAAGACTGAATTGCCCCATGTAAAAATGACAGCAGTGTTTTTCCATGAGCCACGGTTCGCATGCCCTCCTATATGGAAGAATATACTTTTGCTGTGCCTTCTCCAGGCAGACATTTTTCTCACAGAGCATTGTAGATTTTTTAGAACATCAGGTGCCCCATGTGGTCAATGTGGAGGAGCGTGTTTAAGGATTTTGGCCAATCTCTACAGCCCTAATTCAGGCGCAAACTGAGGTTTTCACAAATGCACTGTGAAAAGTGCTATCACAGGATTGTGGCTTTCCTTTCTTGCTTATAATATGATGATAGACCTAAACAGAAAGCTGATGATTTGAAGGCTGGTATGACTACCTTTCCTCCTACCAGTATACTAAGTTTAGCAATTGTTTCTACCTAACAATTTTGCCATAACATAAAACAGCAAAAACAGTAGGGAGAAACAATCATTTATGTTATTCATGTTCATCTGTGAGCTCTGAAGCAGGATGATGACTGTTTGAATCTGGTTTGAAAATTTGTTGACCCTTGTTTACTTGTATCATTTAGCCAACTAAGTAGCCCACACAGTCATTTACAGCCTCAGGGTAGTTATAGGGATCATGCATGAGGAGCAGTAATTCATTACTCTTTCATCCACTGCAGTGGAAAATATTGTCAAATCGGGTCATCTCACATCCAAGGTCTTTGGAGTATGGAACAATCCAAAACATCAAACATTCACTATGTGTCAATGTGTGAATACAAATGGAGTTCAGTGTACCATATGTTTACATATAATACATACAATTAACATTTTAAAACTCAAAACAGCTTTTTCACATTAAAATAACAGATAAATAGGGTACTGGGTCTGTCAGTGACCCTGTGTGTACACGCCTAAATCCCCCCATTTGCCTGAAATTGTCTTTTCAATGACATTCAGCGAATCTACAATCTTTTGTGAGAGTACGTTGTTTGGGTGCAGCCAGTGGTTAGCTGGGTTGTGGCTATTAAAGTAAGGTTAGTGGTCGCAGCACAGAGAAGCATCAAAAACAATGATGGCGCACAGTAAGCAAAGAAAGTCCAGAGGAGCTAAATGTGTTGGGGCGGGACATACATATACTTGACATTCTGTCAGTATATTGGTATTTTCAAGTATAGTGGACAAAAAAAGCAGAAAGTAGCTGAAAGCATATTTTATCACCTTTTTCATTCGATAGAATTGTTTGTTCTAGTAAATCAATTTATCCTCGTAGCAGCAGCGATAAAGTGATAAAATTGTCATCATAAGCTTCTTGATCTTTCTCCTCAGCTATTTGCTGTCAATCAATGTTCTGTTATCACGCCACATGTAGAACATAAAAGAACAAAACTTTTATTATTTTAGACATGATTACAGAGTTGAACAAAACGCTCTCCAAGGCAGTCAGAGAACTTTAAAACCTTTCACACACTTTATTGTGGATGACAAAATGACTATGTAATTTAAAGTGCAGGCTTTCAGATTTAATTTGAGGTTAGTCTCAGGCATGTTGAGTTTGTTTTATACCAAAACGTTTAGCATTTCTAAATGAGCAGAGAGAAATATGATTGTACTAGAAAATATATATCCTTCCAAAGCATCCCTGAAAGGCAATATATTTACTACTTGCCAGGTTCAAGCAATAATGATTTCAAAACAACAAAAATGTGTCAACTATGTTAAGGGTATCATCGTTGACATAGTTGTTCAATAAAGAACAACGATGAAACAATTACTAAGTTCATTTCATTCTTGGCTAATTGGGACGTTGTTGTGATTCAAGATTAAAGGGGAAAAGCAGCATTTCGGTGATATCTACCTTATTTTTATATAGAAAATGACAGTTGCTATAATACTAATACGTAATATAAGTTGATGACCTATTGTAACAGGCATGTAAGTTTGGACCCAGATGCAGACACGAGGAGGCAGATGAGTTCAATACTTTACTGAGATGTAAAGCAGGCAATACAGGCAAACAAACTAGGCAGGGGTCCGGTAAGGCAGAGTAACCAATATCAGACACACCAAAACAAAACAGACCAGGATTAGGAAACTGGCAAGCAGCAGACAGAAACAAAACCCATGGCCCGTGGGGGTCGCTAGGAAGCACATTGGACAATCTGGGAGACTGACTGGTATATATACTTGCTAGGGGACTAATGAGTGATGGAGCGCAGCTGGTGCCGAGAGGTGCAAGGTTGATTTGATTGCAGATGTGGAACAGGTGGGTAGTAGCAGAACACACTGGGAAACCTAATGGGCATGTCAGGACCTGAAACAAAACACAACACACACAGAACAGAGAGGAGACTAGAGGGACTGGGAGGTGGATGGAGAGAGGGAAACGGAGAGAGAGAGGAAGAGGAACTTCTGCAGGTGGGTCAGGAGGGATGAATCCTTCCTCGTGACATCTATGTACTATGTGCCAGTCTTCTCTGACTACTACCTTATTAAATTTCAAGTCGAACTGATCTGTCCTTGGAGTAATCGTGATGATACCTACAGGACCCGACTCTACCACTGTGGCAACTCTGTTCATATTGGCACCCTTGATAATGTTACTCATGAACTAAATACCACCCTACAGTTTCACTGTATGGCATCACTGGTTGTGTTTTTGAAGGCCTGCCATAGTTTGCCTCTTGGGCCAAAATGTCAGTGTTTTGTTAAAGTACAGTGTTGATTTTGTGATTTTGTGCAGCAACAATAAAAGGTGAATTGTGCAGTGTCCAATTTAGTGCACCTATGTATGTATCCAGACAAAAATATAAAATATCTGTAAATACGTTAGTGTTTATGGACAGATCATGATAGATTAGTGAAAAATTAAAGGCATTTATTAACAAATGTTGGTCACTTGTCAGTTTGCACAATTATTTGGAATAACTCAATCTATCCATAGAGTAAGGTCAGACTAGTTAGTTAGCATTAGTTCTTCTAATAGGATTCTAGTCGTATGTCCTGCTTTCCCAGTCTGTGCGAACCCGTTGATCCATGTTGTTGTGTGTCTCTGTGTGGGAGCGCCCCCTCTCTTCATTTCTGATTGAGGTTGCAGCTCGGCAGTATTGTCATTCTGTGTGGTTCCCCTCCCTCCTTGCCTCCAGTGGTGGAGACAGCACTGACAAAAATGGCAACGTTAACTGGTGTTGCTGCCCTCTGCCAGATCCGGACACTCACCAAGCTTTCTTACTGTGTTTATTCTGTGTATTTTTGAGGTTGGGAGGTGTCTGGTCATTTTTCTTTTTGTTTTGAAGAATCGTTAGTCATCAGTTATTGTTTCATAACGTGGCCATTTGTAAAGCCCTTTGAGACTGTAGAGGTGATATACAAATAAACTTCACTTCTGACTTGACTACTCTGTAAGGAAATTAGTATGGAGAAGCAAGCAGGAACGTTATTCATGTCAAGGTACTGGGAGCTACGAGGTAAGATAACTTAAATTCAGGCAATGGATGGAACAAAATCCTTGCTAGCCATTGCTAGCAAAAAAAGCGATAATGCATGTTTGCACATGAACACACAAACACAGGCACACACACAAGCTATGGGGTCAACAAGCCAGATGAGCATGAACATAAATACCCCTTTCACATAGGGGCAATGACCCAGGAATGATCCGTGACAGGCGTTGGTGCGAATGGGCCTACACGGGTTATCAGACGCAGGCTTGCGACCCTGCTCCCGACCTGGTAATAACGCGAGTCACATGCTGCTCGGCTTGGTATGAACAGGGGACACGGGTTACGCAATAGATGGGAACCTCATTGGTTAGGATCACAGGTGCATTAGAATGCAATGCAGTTCAGGGACCGTTTCAACAACGAACAAATATAACAAATACAACGGAGAACTGTGACATATACATATGTACATATGGTGACACCGGTCTTGTCTGGTCTGAATGGTCGACGACCTTGGATAAACCCGGGACAATAGTGTGGCCTGAATGGATCCAACACGGGCACGAGCCATGTTTCAATAACCTATGTAAACCCCGGGATTTGTATGTGAAAGGGGTATTAGAGGCATCAGCAGTAACAGAGAGAGTTGACGTTGACTTTTATCAGTGTGAGCGTCAGACAGAGAGAGAAACAAAGAGAGCATTCCTCAGCTGCCATCTCAGTTTGATTAGAGTATTAGAGTTAAAATAACAAATTACTTCTTTACGTCCGTTGAAAACCTTTTAACTCTCAAAAGTATCCCTTTTTGGCAAGTGGGTAATTTCTGATTTAGTTCTTGCAATGATGCATGTTGTTTTGAGTGGGTATGGGTCTAGACTAGAGTGCAGTCTGAGCTGGAGCTGGAGGTTTTCATGCCACAACAGCTAAATAAATAGGTGAGCTGTGCAAACAAATAGCCTTGTGAGCTAGTCATCCCAGCCAGCTGTAGCTGGAAGGTAGCAATCTAGAAACCTGAGACAGAGCTGAACAACGTGCTCTAATTGGAATGAGCTCAACCTTTAAATTTTATAGGTTGCCAGATATATCAGGTAGGTAGGTAGCATCATTAAGTTCCCGAGCACCCAGAATTTACCAGATGTACAGCAGCGCGGCAAACGTAAATATTGATGCCCATCACTTGGAGCAAGCAGTGGACGCAGGCATCACCGAGCTTGGTCTTATTTTGAAAGCTGAGCAGGTTGTCTACGTTACTTTTCTGCAGTGCTGTCTGTGCTGCAGCAAGCTACTCCCCTTCAAATAAAACAAGTTGATAAAGTGAAATGTCTCATTGGCCCTACAGTGTGAGTTGGTATCAAAGACAAGCAGCATGACTGAGCAGCATGACTGAAGTCCCCATGACTGAGTGTCAAGGGCTCTTCAAAGTGACATGGAATGATAGAAATGTTGTTTGGAAAGATGGAGGCCTCAGGACTTGATGCCAATAAAATTGACCACAGCTGTATAGTCATTGAAGCAGTACCTTCTCTTTAGCAAACACACACACACAGAGCACACACACATATTTACCTCCCCAAACGAGGCTGTGTTATCACTGTGACAGCAGAAGCCTCGAGCAACGTATTGATCCTGTGACAGCCCATTGACAGATTCACTCTTCTATTGAATTGCATGGAACTTGTATATCCCATTTCACAAAGTACTGTGAGTATGGCTTTACTTCACCGGCCAATTGAGCGTTAAATCCTAAGTAATCTGTTGATAAAACGGGTTATTCAATAGAGATTTCAGTGAATCAGATCAGTGAATCTATATTTGGAGCACTTGGCTTGTCTTGCTTGCCCCCTGCTAGACTATGAATTGCAAGGTTTTGCAGAAGTCGAAGGATGGACATGGGACCAGCTGCGATTGCCAAAGTTGCTCTTCAGGGGACTTTATTTCCTATGCAAACAGTTCTGATGGTCAGAGCTCAAACTGAACAGCCTTGTTCTTTTTTTCTAGTGGTTGTAGGTCCAATTGAGTATTATCATTTTTTAGCAGCAGTCTATGCTTTTAGATAGATAGATAGGGCGAGAAGACAGCAGCAGGCTCAGGTGTTGATGTCGGGGTGGTGTTGAACAGTCGGAAGGCTGTTGGCACAAAAGAGTGCTTGAAGCGATAAGAGCATGTCTCACAATGGTTTTCATCAGATGTCAGGTAAGTGCCTGTAGGAGTTTGAGTAAGCCAATGTTAAGTGCATTACTCATATTCAGCTCCACTGTGATTTCTTCAGAGAGAGAAGAGAGTTAGGTTTATGAGCCATCCGGGACATATAATTGTCAAAAAGTCAAGAATATGCTAACAAAAATTGTGTGTCATCTGGGATAGTGCATAAGCATTTCTATTAGATTTACTACAACACATTATGATCTGGAAATCAAGGAGCCAAACATGACCTTGAATATCATCAAACTAATAGACACTTCACACCATCCATTGAATTAGAACTTGGAAAGTCTGTTAAAACAGAAATAATAAAACAAGTAATGACATAACTTTCAATCAAACGACGCAAATGTGGCTTTCATTTACCCAAAAGTACAACTTGAGAAAACCCATCAAGTTTAGTTGATCGCCTGAGGATGCAGCGAATCCACATATTCTCCTAATCAACCCAGGCCACTGAAATAGATCTGTGGCAGTGGGGGCTTGATCTTCTTACTGAAATTAGTCCTCCTTCTCAAACCTGGAAGCTGGCCAGGCCCTCAGATGGTCAAAAATACAAGGAGAGCGGGAGAGGGAGAGGAAAAGGGCGAGTGAAAGTGTGTGTGTGTGTGTGTGAGAGAGAGAGAGAGAGCGAGAGAGACAGGTTGCAGATGCATTATGGAGGATCAGATTGAAGCAAATATGTGGAAATGTCATGTCAGAATCCTGTCCCTTTCCATTCTCCAAAGTGCCATGCTAAGTCCCAACAGGGAATGGACTAGTAAAGTAAGCGCAAAAATTAAATGAGGCTTTGCCCCTTGACTCTAACAAAGTACTTTCCCAAGGTTGGCTGTTGTTGTCGACTGAGTAGGAGGAATCAGACTCTTCTGGAAGTCGGGTGTCATTTCAATCCATAGCCAATTACTCAGCCCGAGTTGCCTGCCATTTCTCCCTGTCAGTCATTGTGTCTGGGCATTTTCAGATATGACAGCACACTGGGTGATACAGAACTGAGCTAGACAGGCAGATCAGGTGTGATGGAGTAAATGAGAAAATGTTACAGTTTTCTTCCTGTTTGCTCAGGTAATTAGCACTGTCAAATTTGTTCAAATTAGTGTGTGTGTGTGTGTGTGTGTGTGTGGGTGGGCGTGTGAGTGTTAATTGTTTTCTAATTCTGGTGCTCACAGCTCAAAACACACAAAATGAAAACTGTACCACATTAATGTGTTATACGGCTTTGATATCATATTAGCAAAAGGTATCTAAAACCTTCAAAATGTTGGATTCGGAAAATGGGATTTGAGGATTTCTGCTCGTTTAAAGGATTTTTAATTGAGAAAATTGAGCGTGGCCTGGTGCTATTTAGATAAGCAAATGCCATGAACAAATGTCACCTAGAAAATCATTTACTCTGGCACAAAATGCTTTTTTCAACAAGGGAACTTATCATTTTAAAACTAACTAGGTAGCTGAAGCTGTTTCAATAATCAGAACGACCCTTAACTGTTGGTCATAATAACAGAGGCCGAAATAAATCCCATAGCATTGTAATTTTAGGAATCTTATCTGATGGCCGGCTTATCGTTTCCTAGAGAGATTTATGGACGTTGTATATGGAAACATCTATCCTGTCACATTTCACTTTTCGTCACTACAATCCAAAGTTTTCTAGCATTCACGTGGTCTTATAAAGGATTGGTTTCAAGTACTCCATCTCTTTATACTGCTTGTGCGGCTACGAGGCAAAGTGCAGTTTCATTGCCAGAGGGGGATGTTTTCCTTTTCTTATCTGATTTCATTCAAAGACATCCTTTGCAGGTAAACAGACAAACAGCCTCCTCTGGTTTACCCCCCTCCGACCAAACTGTGAGCTCACATACTGTTTACCTTGTTATTTCTCTTTGGAATTACTTTTTCTCTCTGCTCATACATACTAAACAACCACACAGATGGAGAAGCCCTGGGTTAAAAAGCAAAAGTACAAACGGTTCACAGAAAGAGAGGAAGAATAAAATAGCTTCTCTGAAGGTGTATATATTCTGCCAATTGCATCAAGTATTTAAACAATATTGGTTGGGGATTGGTGGGTGCATTAACTCCAATGTCATTAGTGTGGAGTGCTTTGATCCAGGTATGACATCAAGGTAATTTGTCACAGTGAGAGAGCCCATTTAGGCCGGTAACATTAACCTTATTGTATTACTAATTACATAACATAATTACTGTTCATTTAAGTTCATGGTGACACTATGACATGGTTTTCAGGATAACACACCTGTCTATTAACTCCTAGAGATCCTCCCAGTTAAGGGTGGATCCCTGTATGTGATGCTGAGGCACCATCTACTGGAGAAATAAGCAGTCACCATGACGTGGCAAACCTTAATCTGACTGAAATACAGAAGACCAATACGATACACAAGAAACCTTCTCACAGTGGAAAGAATAATGAAGTATGAAATACTTCTAATCTATTCCACTAACAGCACAGTCTATAGGTAGACTAGGCATAAGCAGAAATGAAGATGGGTCTGGCTAAGAAAACAAATAAAATCACAAGAAATGTTGTTACAGTTAAATGGCTGGTGATATGAGCATAAACATATTACTATGTTTCCTCATGGGCGAACCTTATTCCATTATCAGCAGTCTAGGCCTACAAGCACACTGTGTATCCTACTTATTAAATAGGCTTAAGGGCTCTGCAGTCCACATTTGTGACAAAATATTCAATATTTGGCCTGTTCTGATGCATTGAGGTATTTTGAACAGAGGGTGGGGGTGAGGCGTAGGCTGGATCCAGGAGAGAGTTGAGTCAGTGGACTGACTCTCCCTGGATCCAGCACCAGTGGCCAATTAAATTCACAAAGAAATCATTCAAAGCCTTATGTATGCAGTTGGCCAATTTGACCTGTCCCTCAGCATGATTTTTCAATTTCAATGGACACAGATTTGTTTGAGCATCTTTGAAATAAAAAATAAAAATTCTTGTGCTATTTTTCCCAGTGTCCTGTTGTATATGTAAAACTTCCATAAAATGCTTAAATTTGCAACTAATATATTTGAATCATTAGTCATATTGAATCGAAAGAAACCAATATTATATCCAACTGTACTGTAGAAATTAGTTCCTGCGTGTGAGTCAATGATCATACTGAGGTGAAATAAACTGCTGGTTATAAAAAACAGTAAAAGCAAAGCAGACAATGAGTGAGTCTACTCATGGACATGACTGAACTAGACCGAACTGAAGCACGTTCACTGATCAAGTCATAAACACACATACAACTATGGTGGATCATAATGAACAAACAAGACAATCATTTAGCCAAATGATCCACATGTACTATAAAAAACAATGTTAATGCACTTATCAAGTTACTGTTGTCAACCCTGTTACTTGTAAATAATCTAAAATGAATTGGGGCATTTGGAATGAAATTATGATTTTACCTAATGTTATGTGTAAAACCAGTAGAGTGCTATCTAAAAATTGAGGTGATTTTCAGCCATATTTTTAATGTTTACTTAAAAATTAGCTGGACAAATTGTTGCAAAATATAAAAAAATCTGTGCTGTATATACACAAATATTAAATAATAAAGATGTCCTTTAATCACTTTGAGTCTAGATAGCACAAAAAAAAGATTTTAAAAATCAACTTGGGAAAATGGCAAAAGGCCCTCTTTTGGTAGAATGACCCATCAATAGTTGTTTGGTCAAACGTATTAACATTACCTTCTATATGTTTCTATGTTTGATGAAATATTTATTTCATCAAACATAGGTGTCCTTCAAATTACGTTTATCATTCCACAATTTTACGTCAAACAAAAAATGTATATAGATGTATGACTAGTCCCGTTGTTCATACTTCCTACTTCTGTCACGTCAGGGATGTTTCCGACATGCCACAGGCGTGTCACGTCAGGGGCTTTTCTCCGGGGTTGCAGCTAGACTTGTTACATTTTTTGAAACAATAAAAGTACAATCATATTTTTTGTTTTTGGCCCGCCGCCTATGTTAAAAGCTTCAGTTATCCTAATGTTCATTTTAAATAGTTTATAATGATAATCATGTGATATTTTACTGATAAATTCTCTTTTCACTTGCCCTTTTGACCAGAGCAGTAGGGTCAGCTAAAGAACAGCTGGAGTTGGAAGGGATTCAGTGTCTTGCTCAAGGACACTTCAGCATGGTGGATGCTTGCTGACATGAGTCCTCTATAGCTGAACAGTGGTCTCGCTACTCACTACACCATCCTGCTGACCCTGCCTTATAGTGATGACATCATGCAAAGCTTTTTTTATGACAGCAAATTTTGCTTTGGTTTACAAAAATGTCTGGAAGTGCTGCTAAAACTCAACACCCACTTAGTCTTGAAACAATAGGGAAGCAACAGGCTAATGTGAGGAGGGAAAGTCACGGCCAGTGCCTCCAAAGGAAATTCCCATTCTTTTTCTGTGATGGATTTATGGCAGCATGACCTGATGTCATCTATAGTCACCATTTGCCCAAAGCCATCATTCACACAGAAGGCCAATTTTGGGCTTCTGTGTGAATGCTCACCCTGGATTATGGAACAAAAGATTATAACATGAAATCCTATGTATTGGTAAATGCTCATTGACAAATATAAGATCATTTCTCATGACCAATTAAATGCACAACCTTTACCAGAGCAGTTGCAGTGAATTTGGATAGATAGGCCTGAATTATAACCTACAATAAAATGTATTATTATGAAGTTTTGTCCTTGGTAGCCAGTAAGTAATCAAAAAGGGAAGATTGCTTTTTAGGAGAAGCTATGTTATCTTTGATTCAATGTATTATAGTTATTCAATGTATTATGCATTATAGTTTTCAAGCTTTCTCCTTGAGTTTTGAATGCAACCAACAGAGGGAGACATGGTGGTTTTCCTAAATAATTCAAAGAACCACTCACTTCTCTGTCCAGTTGTATAGGAAAAGAGCCTCAGCATGAGCCATGAGATCACCCTGGAAACTGTCTTTTCCATCTTAGACAAATATGTCACTCACTATAATGTTCACTTGACCTGAGTAAATTTAACTAGATTAAATTGAGTTTATATACCACACTTTGAATCCTGTCACCTTTCACCTACCAGGCTGCACTCCATATTCCATACAATGCAGTGCAGGAATGTGGTGGATGGGAAAACCACCTAAACTCAGTTTGCCTAGTATTTTTATTTACAGAATATAGTTAACCCACTCAGGCCGTCATACAGCTTTATGGTATTGTATTCCAAACTGATGTAAGCTATATGAGTTATTTTAATAACCATAAATTAATGCTTTTCTGAACATATAATTAAAATATTTGTTGTTTATATTGGTGGATGTTTGTCTGATCACTGACTGGAGGTCCTATAGGGAATATATAACCCATAATAATAATAATAATAATAATAATAATAGGACATTATTGCAGATATGGTCAACACTGAATCTACACATTTCTTTCCAAGATAAATGCAGCACTGTTTCTGGGTTGACGTCACAAAAGGTACAGTTTACATCAATATCTTTATTTAGCTTTTTTAAATTAGTGGTTGGCAGGAAACTAAAACTAAAATATACTGATTCCAATTATCCATTTGGTATTGACATGATATCCTCTTGCCTTGTTGTTCCTGCCGCTCAGTTCAGCACACAAGTAGTCAGCGTGACATTAGTACGTGACGACGCGCAGGACAGACGCCTGCGGTATAAAATCTTGTTTGTTGACGTCAGCGTTCTCTTCCCTGCCTATGACCTCGTGAGGTGGGCAGTGTACTAAAGTGCGTCTTTCTCCACTAAGCGAATCCAAAACCATCCGTCAAAATGGTAAGTTGGAACTATATCTTTATATAGTTGAGAAATGTGTCGTGTACATTAGGTCTCCGCTACACTAACATTTATCGTTTTATATGGATAGTTTTCCAGCGTTATGGTGTCCCGCTGTCACTGCCATGAATTGTGCGTTGAACAAAATGGCAACCATTTTATACTGCTACGCCGGTAGCTTACAAAACCAACCATGACTTAAAGGCCGCTTTTGCTGAATTGCGACTTAATCAATAGGTCGAATTTATAATTTTCCTCAGTCTGTAGGTGAATTTCAGCCGGCAGACTGCTTTTGTAAGGGATTTAACAAATGACGCTAGGTTATGCGTTGACAGTTTGAGACTGGCACCGGCTTTCTTCTCTAACGTTAGCTGTTGACGCAGCATAATGTTAGCTAACACTGAAATTTGTTAGATTATGCCAAATAAGGATATAAGGTTGCATAATGAAGCAACATCTCCTCTGAAAGGTGGACGTTGTAGATAGCGTTTACTGACAGTTATCACTTGAAACCATCCAACCACTGGTTGGATGGATACCGGCATTTCGTGTGGCGTTAGCTGGCTAGTTAATGTTAGCATTTAGCATAGTGCCAAAGTCTGTACACGTGGCCTATTCATATCTGCGTGTACTGCCGGGTGTTGCTGGGTTTCATCTCGTATCTATTTGTTTGCTTTGGCTTGATTTCAATCCTATCTTCGTTGCTTGTCTTCTACAAATCACACTGTTTGTCGGTGGATTTAGTGGCTTACACTAACTGGTAGCTATCAAGCTACGCAGACAGTTTTTGACAAACGTAGTTAAGGGTAACGTAACTTAGCTGCTAACGCTAGCAAGGTGATTGCGGGTGCCCAACGCCCTAGTTAGAGGCCTGCAAGCAATTTGCTTCTGCTTGTAGGTAGCGGTTGCGTATTCTGCCCAATAACCCCTTTTAAAATAAGTACACTGAACTCAAATGTTTGTTGTGGTGCGGTCAATATTGACTGCCTGTTAACTAACAGAATGTAACGTTAATGTATATTGATGGCAATTCAGCTGGTGATGCCAAATGGTCAAATTACAGTTGTTGGCAGAGCCGTATGGGTTGAGTCAGCTACAATTGTCCATATGCATTGCAGTTGTTCTACATAGCGGAGTTCATAGCCCTAGGCAGTGAAGAATCAGCGTTTCCCCGCACTTTAGCCATGGTTATTGTTGCAGTTCAATAATGCCCAGTGAAACTCCGGCCCCAAACAAGGGTTGGCCAGGATGACGGTGCAGATGGTAATTCTGTTTTAGTAAAAGTGGATTTATATTCATACTTATATCTAAAGCATGTGGGTTTTATTTAGACCTTTTTAGTGAACTAATCTGAGTGTATTCTTTCAGGTGAACTTTACCGTAGACCAGATCCGTGCCATCATGGACAAAAAGGCCAACATCCGTAACATGTCTGTGATTGCGCACGTGGACCATGGAAAGTCAACCTTGACAGACTCGCTGGTGTCGAAGGCTGGTATCATTGCCTCAGCCCGTGCTGGAGAGACCCGCTTCACAGACACACGTAAAGATGAACAAGAACGTTGCATTACCATCAAGTCCACGTGAGTCCCCACGATGAACCTTTCCCAGTGTTCTCCATCACTACAGCTCCGCCCCTCATTATTTTACAACTTCACCCTATATTGGAATGAGACTGACCGCTGCGCCATTCCACACCTGGCAGCAACTAGACTGTTATCACTGACTTAGGGTGGTGTCACTTGGCACCACAGCAGCATCTTCTGTAGGCAACCACGAGCCCCATGTATATTACCTATATCCTGACTTAGTCTAACACTGGCACAAAGGATTATAACATCAAAGCTCGTGTATTGGTAAATAACTAGCTGTCATATCCTCACCTCCCTGCAGTGCCATCTCTCTGTACTATGAGCTGGCTGAGAATGACTTGGCCTTCATCAAGCAGACCAAAGATGGCGCTGGCTTCCTGATCAACCTGATCGACTCCCCTGGCCACGTCGACTTCTCCTCTGAAGTGACTGCCGCTCTCCGTGTCACTGACGGAGCCCTGGTGGTGGTGGACTGCGTGTCTGGTAATAACCAGTGGAAATTATTTTATGGAATTAATTATTAATCCAAAGATGCCATGTAATTACATCTCTAAAGTAGAGCTCTGCTGCGTCTAAACCTGTCTCATAAGACTGCAAGTACCTGAAAGAGGTGCGCAGAAAACAATTTGTCAGAACTGATACAAGTAGAGAGAACTTGTAAGTCAGTTGGCCAATTTAACAATCCTACTACGCAATTGTCATCCATGCCACCTAGTTTTGGCCTATTAAACAATTCAAGAAATATGTGCATCAGTTTATTTGCACATTTATTTACTCAAATTATGCTTTGACCAATGATCCTTAATCAAAAAATGTAAAATAAGCCACATATCATAGGACTGATATGTCTTATGATGTGTCCTATGATATGCACCTCTAATGTGAAATAATTCAAATGACTTAACTCTAGAGTGCGTTTTTCCTTTGGATTAAAATGGCTCTCCTTGCGCGTCCTCGCCAGGTGTTTGTGTGCAGACTGAGACAGTACTGCGTCAGGCCATTGGTGAGCGTATCAAGCCTGTCCTGATGATGAACAAGATGGACCGTGCCTTGCTGGAGCTGCAGCTGGAGCCCGAAGACCTCTACCAGACTTTCCAGCGCATTGTTGAGAACGTCAACGTCATCATCTCCACCTACGGAGAGGATGAGGGTGGACCCATGGGCAACATCATGGTGAGTGGCAGTCTGAACCTTGTGTTCTTATAATTGTTGAAAATTAAATGTCACCAAGGATCTCTGCGTTCTATATGTGATTCATTAAGGAAATTAGTTGACTCATTGCCAAACAATTGGCATCTCTTCTAGATCGACCCAGTCATCGGTACTGTTGGCTTTGGATCTGGGCTCCATGGCTGGGCCTTCACCCTCAAGCAGTTTGCTGAGATGTATGCAGCCAAGTTTGCTGCAAAGGGCAACGCCCAGATGACTCCAGCTGAACGCTGCAAGAAGGTGGAAGACATGATGAAGAAGCTGTGGGGTGATAAGTGAGTCTTTGGCAATCTAGACATGGAGCTTGTATGTGGCTATATGTGAATTTGTTACTTATAGCTACCTATACCTTACATTTCTCCTATCTAATGGTTTCATTTTATGTCTTCATAAAGGTATTTCGACCCAGATACTGGAAAGTTCAGCAAGACTGCTGCTGGACCTGATGGCAAGAAACTACCACGTACCTTTGCCCAGCTCATCCTGGACCCCATCTTCAAGGTGACTGGACTTAGAATTTATTTTCAGCTGCCTTTTTGAAGTTGAGGCTTAGTGCAGTGAGAATACAGGAGGCAGTGACCCCATTCATAGCCAGTCAATTATGATTTTAATTGGGGGGTGATTTTTAGTACAACCCCCTAACAGCAATAATTAAACTGTACGCCTGCAAGTGATGACTTAAACATTCTTCACTTTGACCTGACTGTCTAGTGATGACAACCCTCTGTCTGAGCATGGCATGGAAACAGCAGTAGTTTGTCCTAAGATCCCCTCCACCTTGACATTGTCATGCTAGGCTGCAATCTACTTATACAATCTTAATTTTCTCATTGTTTTTAATCTACCTGTAGGTGTTTGATGCCATCATGAACTTCAGGAAGGAAGAGATAGCCAAACTGATCGAGAAGCTTGACATCAAGCTGGATGCTGAGGACAAGGAAAAGGAGGGAAAACCCCTGCTGAAGGCTGTGATGCGTCGCTGGCTGCCTGCTGGAGAGGCCCTACTTCAAATGATCACCATCCACCTGCCTTCCCCTGTCACTGCCCAGAAGTACCGCTGTGAGCTTCTCTATGAAGGACCTGGAGATGATGAGGCTGCCATGGGTATGAAGCTGGTTCCTTTTGTCATTTATACTCCACAGGCATGAAAGGTCAACTACGCATGCCTAGTGCCCTAGAAGCAAATATGGCTCTACATATGGCTTCCTATTTTAGGGTTTTGTTTTTTTTGGTTTAGTCCTTTAACTCTAGTGATGTCACTTCATTGTGTACCCAGGTATTAAGAACTGTGACCCCAAGGCCCCCTTGATGATGTACATCTCAAAGATGGTTCCCACCAGTGACAAGGGTCGCTTCTATGCTTTTGGCCGTGTCTTCTCTGGCTCTGTTTCCACTGGCCTGAAAGTCCGCATTATGGGACCAAATTTCGCTCCTGGAAAGAAGGAAGACCTCTACGTCAAACCCATTCAGAGGTTGGTTTCAACATTTGACCTTTTGATCATCCAGTTAAAATGCATTGCAACATTGGTTATGAGAGGCAAGTTTTAATCAGAGGTCAGCCTGTTATGAATGAAACTACTCCAGAAACTCTTAATGTTAGGAGTCATCTGAAATGGCTTGAGTTCTGCTGCTTACTCTCTCCCCGCTGTTGGCAGGACCATTCTGATGATGGGCCGTTACACCGAGCCCATTGAGGATGTGCCATGTGGCAACATCGTGGGTTTGGTCGGTGTGGACCAGTACCTCATCAAGACCGGGACCATCACCACCTTTGAGCAGGCGCACAACATGAGGGTGATGAAGTTTAGCGTCAGCCCTGTGGTGAGAGTGGCTGTGGAGGCCAAGAACCCCGCTGACCTGCCCAAGCTGGTGGAGGGCTTGAAGCGCCTGTCAAAGTCTGATCCTATGGTGCAGTGTATTATTGAGGAGTCTGGCGAGCACATCGTCGCTGGAGCTGGAGAGCTGCATCTGGAGATCTGCCTGAAGGATCTGGAGGAGGATCATGCCTGCATTCCACTCAAGGTAATTAATTTAAAGCAAAAGAAAGAAAATCTGTTAATTATAAAGTTCTTGTAGATCAATCAAAAGACTTTATGAGGGTCAGTTAAACTTCAGTTGCTGCAAGTTTCTTGAATAGCTACCTGGAAAGTCAAATTGACTTAATGGGAGGTAATGTTTCTGCATTGACTTTTGATCTTTATTTTTTTCCCCATTTAGAAATCTGACCCTGTGGTGTCCTACAGAGAGACAGTCAGCGAGGAGTCAAGCCAGATGTGTCTGTCCAAGTCCCCCAACAAGCACAACCGTCTGTTCATGAAGGCCCGTCCCTTCCAAGATGGTCTGGCAGAGGACATCGAGAAGGGTGAAGTCACCAATCGCCAGGAGCTCAAGACCCGTGCCCGCTACCTGGCCGATAAGTACGAGTGGGAGGTCACAGAGGCCCGTAAGATCTGGTGCTTCGGGCCTGACGGAACTGGCCCCAACCTGCTGGTGGATGTGACCAAGGGAGTACAGTACCTTAACGAGATCAAGGACAGTGTTGTGGCTGGCTTCCAGTGGGCCTCCAAGGAGGTAGGACGGATAGAAGGATGGTGTAAAGGGTGGGCAGTTTCAGGGAGTGGGTGGTAGTGGTGATGTGCTTGGGTGTTAATGGAAGAAAATGGCATAGCATAAGACGATAACATTATCAAGTGAATGAATTGACGGAGTGAAATTGCAGCATGCCCTTTGTTTAGCTGTTGTAATTGGGTGGGTGAAACGATGGCAAAATAAAATGGGTTGTCAACTGCACTTAACGACGACAATTTGTCTTCGACCTCATAACTACCATGGCTTAATTTGGGATTGTGCCCCAAGTAATGATGCAGTTGGGGTATTTGGTAACTACCCCAGTTGCTGCCATTGAATTTGCTAGTTTTTGTTTGAAGTAGTGAGTTGTGGAATATCCTTTTAATCTGCAAGGTTAGTATTCAAATGTTTTGCTGTTTTCAGGGTGCCCTGTGTGAAGAGAACATGCGTGCCATTCGCTTTGACGTTCATGATGTGACCCTGCATACCGATGCTATCCACCGTGGTGGTGGCCAGATCATTCCTACAGCCCGCAGAGTGCTGTACGCCTGCCAGCTCACCGCTGAGCCCAGACTCATGGAGCCAGTGTATCTGGTGGAGATCCAGGTAAGTGCTCTTGCTGACTTTGTGCATTTCTCACCTCAAGAGAATTGCTCTGTACTAGGCCTGAGAGAGAAACCCCGCCCTATGTGTTATGCTCAGTTTGGTACTCATGTTAAACCAGTTCAAGTGTAATAACTGAATTTGAGATGGGGTGGGGCACAGGGTTACATGAAGTCATTTTCTAGTACTGGCATGTATTTTTTTTTTTTCTGTGTTGGATGATTAGACATATCAGACATATCCAATGTTAGAATAACATTGGAGTTGTAAATACTGATTTTATTAGTCTGTCACATTGTGTTACCAGTGTTGAAGATTATTTATCATTACCCAATTTGACCACATGCAGCAATCTCAGACATGAACGAGGTTACAGCTAATCATTCAAGATGTGGTTTCTAGTTACTCATGATTAGATCATGACCAACTTAATACCTATCCTATTTCATGAAGGCTAATATCGCCTCTACATTAGTCCTAAAACATGTCTCCTGTTTGTCCTGCAGTGTCCTGAGGTCTCGGTAGGAGGAATCTACGGTGTCTTGAACAGGAGGCGTGGTCATGTGTTTGAGGAGTCCCAGGTCATGGGAACCCCCATGTTCATTGTCAAGGCCTACCTGCCTGTCAACGAGTCATTCGGTAAGTCCCGTCTTAACTACCTGACAGAAAATTGAATCCACCAGAAGCTGTAGTCTTCTGCAGTTCCTGGCTAGATTGTTTCCCCTGATGAACCCAGATTGATATTTTCCACGTTGATACTGAAATTGCCAAAACAACATCCATGTGTAAATTAGATG
>CABFOQ010049621.1:0-19593 GCA_900660455.1 Gephyroberyx darwinii | reverse complement strand
AGAATCCCGGCACGTTTGCCTCTTTTCTTCCTCCGTCGGCGTGTCCGTAAACAAAGTGGCGGCAGAACAAAGGGGGCTCCGCTCGGACTTTGAGACGTAGAAAAAGTTCCAAAGTCCGAGTCGAAAGATGCCGATCGGAGGCGTAGCAGTGTGTCCCGGTCATACTGGATCAAAGAAAGTGTTGTGTGCATAAAAAAAGTAATAAATGACACAATTACAAAATAAAACCTACAAAGTTGGAGCGGCGCCATCGTCAGTGCGACCGTTGGCCGGCGCACCGGAAGCGGAAGTGAATTGAATTGGCCATAATTAGAAAGAAATAAATAAAGATATGATTATAAAAAATGGAAGAAATATAAAATGTATAAAAAGAGGAACTAATTGAATATATAAATAACAATAAATTGTCTTATTAGACCTTAAGAACAATAATTATCTATATAGTAATTTATTTGCTTAGGCTACAAGTTGGCCACCGCCAAGAGGAATTAGGCTACAAGTTGGCCACCAAGAGGCCTAACCCTTCTTGGCATTTATTTGACAAATTTCAATTAACTCATGTATAATTCTTCAGACAGAAAGTACACATGAATTAAAAGAAAAAATGGACAGGATAACATAATAAAGCTCAAGAGCTTATTTAAATGGTGAAGGAATGGGGCAGGGCAGCAGATCTGAATGACACACAGATAAACATACAGTGTGTAAAGAACAATAGCTTGGAAGTGTAATTCAAATCAGTAATAAATCCAAGTAGCAAAAAGCTAGACTGCATCCCCAACTAGAATCCCCAACTATCCCCAAGCCATTTTAAACTCACTGGTCTGAAATAATTCATTAAAGGAAAAATCAACACTAAAAGACTTTCACTCTGTTAAAAACGGCTATTGGTGTCCCTTTCTGGGTCCATTTTGTTACTTATTTAAGTGGCCAATCGTAGATCACGTGGCTGATATCAGAAAATGTTTCATGGATCTAAAACATCAACAGTAACCATCAGGTTTTGGTGTCAGCCAATCAGAATCAAAGAGCAAGGGCTTCTTTCTAGACCGACGATCAACAATCATACAGGAGAAATCCACCAGAGGAGAGGAGAGAGACCAATTTCTCTATCGATAGTAGACAGACCAGAATGCAATGCAGTAGCCAGGATAGACCAGAGTGCAATGCAGTAGCTGAGATAGCCCAGAATGCAATGCAGTAGCAAGATAGACCAGAATGCAATGCAGTAGCTGAGATAGACCAGAATGCAATGCAGTAGCCAGGAGAGACCAGAATGCAGTGCAGAAATGTTGCGATTTGCATCTCCACTAGCAACAGCGATCGCTCTCCACCTACACAAAGTGTGATATTCTGGCTAAAGAAAGAGTTCTTGAGTATGACCCTCTCCTGACATCTAGCATACACCACCCAGTATTTTGCTGCAAGCAGATTCACTTTCTCAATTTTATCCTGGCATCAAACAGTCTGATTCTATATGTAATGACAGTATGTCTGTAGACTTTCATAGTGATCAGTAAGAGAGACACCATCTACAGCTTTAATGCTGAACCAGCCTGTTATCTGCTCAGCCCATTCAGTTTAGTGAGGACAACGGCCATCAAGATCCTCATTCACTCATATCCTTTATTATATTACTCAAGGCTTTGTTGAATACTCTATTCTGATTGGCCAAGAAAGGCATTCTGAGGCATTTTGTTGACGTCTAATCAAATTAACTGGTGCCAATTTGTGGCAAAAATATGTTACTGCTTAGTTACTTAATTTTACATATGCTGTAATTTAAAATCCTTCATTTATTTACCTATTTGACTGAAATTTTTGAATTAATATTTTTGTTTTACATATTAAGCTCTACAATAAAATCTTGTACTATGATATGCTTTATTAATCTAGGCTATTGGATTGTTTGATCATATCCTTTACTCATATCCTTAGGTGTTAGAATTTTTATTAGTGTTACATATGAGATTGTACTATAATATCCTGTGGCATTTGACTGTACTATATATTCACTATAATATCATTACAGTCAAATAGGTCTATATGTGAAGTATGTATGTGAGGGCAGCCTCTAAGATCCTGATATGATTATATCATTCACAATATATAGTAATCTATATTTTAATAACAATATATATATATATTAATGACATTATCTAAGGAGCAGTCACTCAAATCCTGGCACTACTTCACCTAAACCTAGACAAGAAGCTCAGCAGTCAATGTAAGAAACCACTGTTGGCTAGTAGGTTAGAGGTCAATATAAGGTAATAAACACTGTGGAGTAGTAGGTTAGAGGTCAATGTAAGGTATTAAACCACTGCGGGCTAGTAGTGATTGAAAGCGTTGACTTTAAAAACTTTACCTGTTAACATCAAAGTGCTGTGGTAGCCAATCGTTCAACCAAATATTAATTCCTTCTTGACTTAGCCCCAACAGTTAGAAAATCACCAAGCTACTTCCTGGTCAGTGAACACAGCGCGCACCAACCTAGAGCTGCTCATGCTGGTGTGACTTCTACCGTCCCGCTTGGTGGACGAGACACACTGGGTTTCCTTCATGAGGACTCTGACAGTCTGGAGGTCTGGTGAGACAGACCGGGATTCACCTGGACACTGAGTTACACACCAACCAATTAACCAATGATAACACAGCAAGTAAAATAAATACAATAAACTACTGTAGATCAGTAGGTTAGTAGTCAGTGTAAAGTAATCAACCACTGTGGAGTAGCTAGTAGGTTAATAGGCAATGTAAGATGGCTAGTGTCTTTCTTCCTTAACATAATAACATTATTCAGTATGTTCATCATGGTGACAATTCTGTCTAACTGCTTCTTCATGACCATGAGTGATCCTCCAGCATGGAGCAAGACTGTTGAGTAAGTTACCACACACACACACACACACACACACACACACACACACATACACATACACACTCTGGTCTGGAGGTATGGGGGTGTACTATTGGAGCATGACCTAGAGGTGTGGGGGTAAAGGGCAGTGACTGTAAACTTTTATGAACTCTGTTTACGCTGCTTGCCCAAACTCGGCATCTATTGCAGCCCAACCGTCCTGGTAGGAGGATCCCTCTCTGAGTAGCCCCTCCCTCTCTGAGTAGCCCCTCCCTCTCTGAGTAGCCCCTCCCGAGGTTTATTCCATTTTTTCTAAAAGGTTTTGTGGGAGTTTTTCCTTGTCCTTTGTGAGGGTCTAAGGTTGGGGGATGTTGTGTACTAACCATTTACTGTTTCACATGTTGGGCTGTGAAGCCCTGAGAGACTGGAACGGTGATGAAGGGAGTACAGATAAATGTGATTTGAGAATTTGAGAAGGCTTTGTAGCAGGTCCCATCTTGGAGGGCTCACTGGAGACTGGCCATTATCTAATAATTGTTAATTATATATTTAAGTACTGAGCCATAAAAATGGATATTGGAAATAAAAATTGGGGTGAGTGTGGATCCACACAGCAGTTCCATGCACATCAGTGAAGAAGGGTTAGTGATTTTACCTTTAAAAGTCAAAAAATGTTTGACATTGGACAAAAGAGACATTCCTTTTCAGAAAACATTAACTTTTAAAAATGTTTAAATATGTAAGTATGTTTTAATGAGCTTGGTTTCTCTATCTAGATATGGTTTTTTTCTTTGTTTTTTGGGGGGAATTTTCCCTCTCTCTCTCCCCAATTTGACATGTCGAATTCCCCCTGCCTAAGCGGTCCCGGTCGCTGTTCCACCCCCTCTGCCGGCCTGGGTAGGGTGTAGACTACCACATGCTTCCTCCGATGCATGTGGAGTCGGCAGCCGCTTCTTTTCATCTGACAGCGAGGAGTTTCACCGGGAGGGCGTATCACATGCGGAGGAACACGTTATCCCCCCAAGTTCCCCTCCCCGCTGAACAGGCGCCCTGACCAACCAGAGGAGGCGCTAGTGCAGCCACCAGGACACATACCCTTATCCGGCTTCCCACCTGCAGACACAGCCAATTGTGTCTGTAGGGATGCCCAACCAAGCCAGAGGTAACGCTGAGGTTCGAACCTGTGACCTCAGCGTTTGTAGGCGGGCGCCCTCTGTCTAGATAAGGTTAAAGTCATCGATATGTTTGAGGAAAGTATCGTGTTCTGGCAATGTTCCAATAATATTTCTGTCTCTCTGTAGATATGTGTTCACAGCCATCTACACGTTTGAAGCCGTCGTCAAGGTTCTGTCCAGAGGCTTTTGTGTTGGAGATTTCACTTTCCTCCGAGACCCTTGGAACTGGCTGGATTTCATGGTCATCAGCATGGCGTAATACACAATAATAAATCCATTACTAAAATAACTACCGAAACAGATTTCATGATCATCAGCATGGCATAGGATGCACTAACACAATATACTGCATGTACTACAAATATTATTCTATCAAAGTAAACAAACATTATATAATGGACAAATGGACTACATGCATATGTTTTGCGCTGGCCTAAACATTTCATATCATATGTTGGCCAGACTACATATACAATATTGACCAATATTTTTGGTAGCACTTTACATTACAGTACACCAATTAAAGGCTAATAACTGTGCTTACATAGAAAGTATCAAAGCTTTCTGGTAATAACAAGGAATTATTTAATGTGTAATTTCTCAGTTAAATTATGGTAAGTACAGGTTCTCTGTATAATTAGTAATATATATATTAATAATAATAGCATGACTCTACATTGCTCTAACTATAATACTAGGTACTAATAATTACTAGGTAATATCTACCTTACCTGTTCTTTCAGTCTCCCTTAAATGGAGCATCAAGGGAATAGTGCTGCCAGGTAAAGTCACACCTGATACCTTAATATTACACAGCTTTTACCCTGTAGCTACTCAATGACTTGGTTCAATAGATAGATAGAGGTAGTTACCACACTATTACATAATACCTATTGTGAAAGTAGTAGGTAACATCAAGGGAACAGTACTACCAGGTACTTCAGTATCAAGTATCAGTATCATGTGGTAACTACCTCTTTACCCTGTTGAACCAAATAATAGCGACAGGTAAGTGATTGTTTCCCGGGTATTACCTAGTAATTGCCCCAAATGTTTGCGCCACTTGCTACAGCAATGCAGTACTATTACAATGCTATAATTACAGTGTACCATTGCTAACTATACAGAGAACTTGTACTTACCAATTACCAATAAATTACTTATGATTACAAATAATTACTTATTACCAGAAATTACTAGGCAGTTTCTTATACTTTCTATATAATTAGTTATTACCCTGTAATTAATGTACTGTAATGTACTGTAATGTAAAGTGCTACCATATTAATAAACCATATCATAATAGAATTCAGCCTGTTTCAACCCCCACCCCCAAACCTGACCCATCCCACCTCTATTTCTGTCTGTCAGGTATTTAACAGAATTTGTGGACTTGGGGAACGTTTCTGCACTGAGGACATTCAGAGTACTCCGAGCCTTGAAGACCATCACCGTCATCCCTGGTGTGTGTTTGGTGTATGTGGGATATATAGTGTATATAGTATGGTATATGGAGCAGAGTAATGTAGAGGAATACAGTAGAAGACTAGATATATAGTGTAGGAGTACAGTAGAAGACTAGATATATAGTGTATATAGCGTGGTATATATAGTAGAGTAATGTAGAGGAGTACAGTAGAAGACTAGATATATAGTGTATATAGTCTGGTATATGTGGTATATGGCAAATACTCCATTGCAGCCTATTAGGTCTTTTTTTCTACACGCGTAGGTTTTGATCATACCAACAAACAGCTACAGCTCAACTGAGGACCTCACCACGTATCACCTAGCACCCTGCACTTTATTCATTTCCTTTAACACTTATTCACTGCCCTGCACTTGAGACACTTTAGCCATGTGTTTCCCTTTCACATTCATTCACCCATCACCATCTTTACCTCAGTATATATGTACCATCCAGTCATTCGCTCTTCCCTACTTGTATATATGTAAACATGCCATCCATCCACTGTACATCCTGGTTCTATGTCACCTAGTAACATAGTTCCTCAGAATTTTTTTTTTAGGCCTTTGTTTTTTTTTGTATTTTGTACTTTCCCTTTGTATTTTGTACATTCTTGTGATAATGTTATTCTGCTGCAACCCCAGAATTTCCCCCCGGGGATCAATAAAGTATTTATCTATCTATTCCTAACTACAGGGAGCTGATAGTCCAAAGAAATGAACAGTGAAAAGTGTCTTGATTCAGACTGTGTGTGTGGAGCATTATTATACTGATAGTAATATGTGATTTCTCTTTGTGTGTCTATGTGTGTCTCTTTCAGGTCTTAAGACAATAGTGGGAGCTCTTATCCAGTCAGTGAAGAAGCTTGCTGATGTCATGATCCTGACAGTGTTCTGTCTCAGCGTCTTCGCTCTGATTGGTCTGCAGCTCTTCATGGGAAACCTGCGACACAAATGTGTCTTATGGCCACCACCTAATGTCACAGAGACAGGAAATGAAAGCTTGTTCAATTTCCAAGATTACATCAACAACCCTGGTGATATATTTACTTGTATAGTAATTATAGCAGTAATATCAATGACCCTGGTGGTAGTAGTAGTATGTGGCAGACAGGGGTGGGGTGGGGTGGTTGAGGTGGCTCCGGCTGTGGACAATTAAGGCCAATTGAAGCCGGGAAGGATTTTAACCATCCAAAACACTAAACAACTTCTTCCTTGAATACTTAGGATCATCATCTTGTAGGAATAGCCACTCTGGGCCCTGCTCTCAGATTAGAGCATGAAAGCCTGTTCAGTGTTCTTGTTACTGTTCACAGCTGCAAAAATATGTCACATGCAGACAAAGTTGTCTTGTCTTGTACATTTTTATGTACATGAAATTGGTCAATTCTGATTGAAGAAGGATTGCTTGATGGTAAAAATTCAAAATGTCTATAATTGCACCAGATGTTCACAAACTTTCAAGCATGACTGTTGTTTTAAGTTAGGCTCATGCTTATCAAAGCTAGAGACCAAATTTGACATCATCCATTGCCTCAAAGTTAGTTGTATCATTAACATCACAGCACAACAGAGACTATCAGGCTTTTTTGATAAGGGGTCTGTACTATGAAGTTCAACATATCCAGGATCTCTGTGCGGTAGCTGGTTTAAGTTATTCTAACATCCGCAATCACATCTAACCGGTATCATGAAGGTGGTTAGCAACTCACTAACTCAACCCCGGCTTTCCCACTTCAGCTACTGTATGTGCTCGTCCACATAAAAGGGAGGTTTGTAACAAATAGCCAATCACATGCAACATGGACAGATCCAGAGCAGTGGATTTAATATAAGATAAAATGAACTATTGATCATATTGAACTATTGATGATGAAATCAGATCATTGGCAGCAACAGTAAAATGATTCAAGTTTTCAAGTTTATTCAGAACTAAAAATAGTAGAAAAAATAAAACAAAAGCAATAAACTAGACTATGAACAATTGTGGGGCTATGGAAACATTCATCAACATGCAACATGCCGACAACACGTTAAGTAGACTGTAGTAAGAGAGTTCCTGCTGCTAGAGAGGACTGCTGGAGGAAAAACTACAGATAGTCTAAATGATGGTGTAGAGTAAATAGGCTTATCATTGCCAGTCACTAAGGCACAGTGAGGGATTAAGGGGGGTTAGGGGCATCTGGTGAGAGAGGGGAGTTACAGCTCGCCCAGGATGGTAAATCTGTTATTCAGTTGGAGGTCCCGAGGTGGAGGTGGACAGGAGGAGTGCTTGCCACAGTGTTTACCCCTCCAAGCTACAATCCAAGGCTCTGTCCAGGATGGTGTAGAGCTGACCAGGGCCTTGGGTCTCACTCCCAGCTGGGTCCAGGGGTCGTCACCCTGGGTCAGGGCAACGTCTGGGCACGGGACAGTGGAGTCCAACTCTCCAGCAGTAGTATTAGCAGCGGGACCTAGGGGTCGAGCAGCAAGGAGTCGAGGAGCTGCTCATCTGTCTTGATCTGGTATAGGACAGATATTCTCCCTTCCAGTGTAAACCATGCATACACACAACAAGTGTACATACCCCACTTCCCACAGGATACAGATATATTTAACATCATGTTGGGTGGGTGGCTCCTCCTCCAGTGAATCCCCTCTCCTCCTCCAGTGTGTACCCTCTCCTCCTCCAGTGTGTACATTCTCCTCCTTCAGTGGCTCCCCTCTCCTCCTTCACTGGATCCCCCTCTGCTCCTCTACTGGGTCCCCTCTGCTCCTCTACTGGGTCCCCTCTCCTCCTTCAGTGGCTCCCCTCTCCCCCTTCACTGGATCCCTCTCTCCTCCTTAGCTGTGTCCTCTCTCCTCCTCCACTGGGTCCCCTCTCCTCCTCCAGTGAATCCCCTCTCCTCCTCCAGTGAATCCCCTCTCCTCCTCCACTGGGTCCCCTCTCCTCCTCCAATGAATCCCCTCTCCTCCTCCAGTGGGTCCCCTCTCTTCCTCCAGTGGATTCCCTCTCCTCCTCCGCAATTTGTTTGGCTGTAAAGAATTGTTAAAAATAGATTGAAAGCCACTAACAACCAGCTGAGATCGATTTAAAACAACAGATAGATGAAACAATAAAACAGTAACAGGCTACAAGGCTGCATAACGCATCCATGTCTGTTCATTACGTCAGTATGGTTATAGTACAGTCACATGCAGTACTGAATGACACTGTATAACAACCGTACAACTGGAGCAGTGTCTCATGGCTGTCCCTGTAGTGTTGTTCTGGTTATTCAGCACAGTGTGGGTGTCAATCTGTCATTATTGTACATGATTAAGTACATGATGTGTTGCTGAAGGGGGGGGGTGGCTGTCTGACAGAAATGAGTGATAGCAGTGAATCATGTGTGGCTTCATGTCCAGCTGTTACATAGACGAACATCAGTTTACCACCTTCAACCTGCTGTAACTAGTACTCCCATCTGTCTGTCTGCCTGTCTCTCTACCAGTGAACTACTACTATCTGAGTGGCCAAGTGGATGCTCTGCTGTGTGGGAATAGTTCTGATGCTGGGTAGGTTCAGACGGTTCCACATATGTGAGTATACTATCAATAAAGAAATGAACAATATTCATAATAATAATAATAATATGTGTCACTTCAGGGTATGTCCAGAAGGCTATAACTGTCTGAAGGCAGGACAAAATCCAAACTACGGATACACCAGTTACGACACGTTTGGCTGGGCCTTCCTCGCCCTGTTCAGACTGATGACTCAGGACTTTTGGGAAAACCTCTTCCACCTGGTTAGTAAAACTAACTAAGTAACCAGCTAACCAGTTATAGCCATACTGATGACCCAGGGCTACTGGGAAAGCCTCTTCCAACTGGTTAGTCAAACTTATATTTAGTATAGTTAACTCAGTCACTAATTGTCTGACTGATAAACTAACTGACTAGATAACTGACTAAGTAACTGGGTTTACTTAGCTAGTATATTGCTAGCTAGACTTACTGACTAACTGATTAATAAAGAGTAACCGGCTGACTGATGAAATCACTCACTAACTGATAAAGTAACAGACTGACTAACTGCTTTTTATTGATGTATATGTAGGTAAAATCTATATGATCTTTGTGGTGGTTGTCTACTAAAATAATGATAACATCTTTTTTTTGTCTGTCTGTCTGCATGTAGACTTTGCGTGCAGCTGGTAAGACCTACATGATCTTCTTTGTGGTCGTCATCTTCCTGGGTTCCTTCTATCTGATCAACCTCATCCTGGCGGTGGTTGCCATGGCATATGCTGATCAAAACATGGCCACCATTGCCGAGGCCAAACAGAAAGAAGAAGATTACGCCCAGATCCTGGAGGCACTGAAGAAGCGCCAGGAAGAGGTTAGATCTATTACTACTAGGTAGTAGTACTACTAACAATACAACTACAGAACTAATCGTTCCAGATTCTGGAGGCGCTGACAAAGAGAGAGGAAGAGGCAGGTCGGTCAGGCAGTTTGAAGCTCAGCCCCGCCATAATGCTGAGCGTAGTTGTGGGGGCTTAGAGGACCAGGCTATAATGACCTGAAGGTGCAAATGGAGGTTTGTGGGGTAACGACACTGGAAAGTCAGGAGAAAGGCTTTGAATCTAGTCCTGGAGCAGAAGTGTTTTGAATTAAATCCTGAAGGAGACAGAGAACCAGTACACTGAAGCCAGGATGGGTATCATGTATTGGTGTTTATGCAGCATGGATCTGGATGGAGACTCCTGCCAGTGATCCCAGTGAAAATAGTGTTACAGTAGTCCAGCCTGGAGGAGATAAAGCTGTGGACCAGATTCTCTGAGTCTTACAGGGTTTGAATGAGACGGAGCTTTGAAATGTTATGGTATTGTTGTTATGGTAGAAAGAGACTTTGCAGAGGTGATGTATGTGGTCAAAACTAATGCGCAGATTGGTGACTGAGGAGAAGAGGGTTGCAGTTTGGTTATAGGCACGTTATTGCCTAGTTATAGGTAACCAGAATGGACTGACTTTTGTTCCTGTTGAGCTGGGCAAGGTTATGTAACTCCTTAAGGCAGATGTTGAAATGTAATGTAACAGCAAAGGGACATGGGGACGTTTTTATGTACAGCTGAGTTTCATCTGCATTGCAGTGGAATGAAATCCTGTGCTCCCTGTAATATAGCTGAGGGGAAGCATGTACAGAATGAAGAAGGTGGGAATGAGGACTAATTCAAGAAAGTCAATGGAGGTCAAAGACATTGCTTAGGCATTTGCTGTAGACCTGTACTGATTCTTCCCCTGAGGAGAAGTCTGGGGGGTAAAGGTTCAGCTGGAGAAGTCTGGCAAATGGAGGTTTAGCATGTCCATGGTCAGACCGGCATGGTCAATGTTTCTTGGGTTGTGGAAATGTCAAGTCTATTGAGACACACCCAGGTCATATAGCTGTAGTTTGTCAGTGGTGAGCACCTGGGGGGTGTTCCACAAAGTAGGTTTAGAAAAGCGGAGATTCATTTCGAAAGCTTGCTTTGAGTTAACCTGACAAGTCAATCGGGGCTAAAGCTGTTCCACGAAGCTGAAGTCAAGCTACCGTGATCTGGCTAATCCAAGCCAGGCTCAAGAAATCCAGATAATTGCTTGTGCACAGAGGTCAGCCCAAGAGGTCGATCATGGATCTGATCATCATGACGAAAAATGAGGGTAAAGACAAGCAACTTTTAGTGGAAGTCTATGAAGAATTCAGGCATATTATAACTAAAAAGGGAAATATGAGGGATAAATAAAGGGAGAGAGAAAGCTTGGCAAAAAATTGCTGATAGATTGAATGCGTAATTGTTGTTGTTGTTAAGTAATTGTTGAATTAAAAACTAACAACTTGGATAGACCTTATTAAATATCATGTGTATCATGTAAATCTGCAGATCTAATCAATGCTCATGTCTGACAACATGCTTTCTGTACTCCAACACAACAAACTCCTCTCTCCAACTCTGACTCACGTTTCCACAATCCTCTTCTTGGAACAACTCACCTCTCGCAAGATTTCAGAATGAGACTTCTGCTTCTGGTTAAACAAAGGTCTATCTCTGTAGCGATGTTGTCAGACACTTCCAATAACAATCTGAGCCTGTCAGTGCCAAAAACAAGCACTTTTATTGGACGTACTTTGATCGGTCCAGTTGCCCCAAAGGATTACGTTGCAGCCATAGCAGCCCGTTTCTGACTGCTGGCTGAGGCGATCTACCGGAGCAATTCCAAAACTTTTTGTACCTATTAGTCATTTAGACCCCAAAATATGTACGAATAGGGCCCAGGTTTAAAAATATCAGAATTATCTTTTAACCAATCAAGGTCCACCGTGAGACAAATAATGTACAAATGGCGAGAATTTAACACAACAGTGACCTAGAAGATGTCCTTCTAAAATATCACAAAGAGCCACTTTATAAGTTTAAAATTAATTTTAAAAAAACTTAAACCGAAAGTGACTGTTCCTAGAAAATGCTGATCCTAAGCATTCAAAAAAACGAATGTCTCAGGAAGAAGAAGTTTAGAGTTTTGGATTGGCCAATCAAACTCCTGTGCTAAATCCAACTAAGATGCTGTGGCAGGATCTGAAGCAGGTTGTTCATGCCAAATGCTCCCAAACCTCACTGGCATTTTTTCTGGAGGGATTTGCTCCCACTCCTCCACAGAACTCGGCCAACTCAGAGACTGATCAGAGATCAGTGGCTCTAGGAGACGCTTACTCCAAGTCATCACTGATAAAGGAGCAGCCACAAGTTATTGATTGAAGGAGTTTGAACACAGAGATACAGGGAGTTTTGTTAAATAAATATCTTATATAAGATTTGATGTTTAAATAAGGATTTATTCCTCCTATAATTTATGAAATAATGACTAATCACTATTACTACTATTAAATAACCATACATTTACTGTAAAGTTAGAAATAGTTCTACTACTATCTAAAAATACAACTACTACTACAATTAAGTAAACGTACAACTCATGTATTTATTATTTATTAATGTTATTAATGCATATTATTTATAACACACTTTTCATTCAAAGCAAATCACAAAGTGCTACAGGAAAAAATTAAATGCAGGAAATGTGTGTGTGCTTGCATGCTTGTGTGTGTGTTCATCATGCAGGCAGCCAGCAGGGGCAGTGTAGAGCTCTCAGAGAAGCAGGATTCAGCACCACAGACGAAAAATTCTTCTGCCGAAATCAAGAACCAAGAGCAAGATCATTCTGCCATGGAGGGTACACACACACACTCACACTAACTACATAACTAATGTCTTGTGTTTCTACCAGAGTTTGATGACCATTCTTGTTGTTCCTTATAATATCCTTACTAAGCTAATTAGTTCATCTACAGTGGATACCAAAATTCTTCACACCCTTTCAAATGTTCTAGTTTTTCTTGCCTTGATGCCAGAAATGAAAACTCATTAAATCAAACTTTTTTCTCACCGTCTTTTGGATATAGTAACCAACAAAATCAAGGTTTCTCAAAGGGTTCTCAAATTTGACTAATCACTTTCTAAATATGATTTAATTCACCTGAAATGATTCAAATTTGATCAATCAAAAGTAGGATTTTACTGCGGGTTTCTTAGTTGCATAGTGTATGGCAGTGCGCAGACAGACAAAAAGGGGCTAACACAAGATAATATTGTTAAGGGGTTTGGATTAGAAGAATGATAAAGAGCCCATACACACCCTGTCAGCCTGGAAACAAATAGGAAACTCACCCATACATGCAGACAGATTCATTCATGTACTTTCACTCAGTGTCAGTGGACAGGAGTTGGTAGAGAACAGGACAAGTAGGCTAAATGCTAAATGCCCATCAGCAGGAATCTGAACTAAAGTGAGCTGTGTGTTTAAAGGGGGAAAGAACAAAACACAACAATACCTGAAATATAGATGAGAGCAGAAAAAACCATCATGGAAAGAAGACCAGGGGCCTCATTTATAACGCTTTGCGTAGATTCATCCTAAAACTGCGTAAGCACAAACCTCAGAATCTACTAATGCAAGAAAAGATTCAGATCTATAAAACAATGCGGCGCACACCTGTAGCAGTCTTCTCTTTATAAATACCCACCTACCGTGGATTGTGCGCTCGTGTACTCCTCCCAGTCTCCTCCCACTACTCCCAGTATCGTCCCACTACTCCTCCCAGTGTCCTCCCACTACTCCTCCCAGTCTCCTCCCACTACTCCTCCCAGTATCGTCCCACAATCATCCATAAATGGTCAATGCTAACTCATGAACATGCCAACGTTGTTAAGCAGCCTTTGTTGGACGATCAATGAGGGAAAGACGGAGAGACGGGAACTGCTAGAAAGTCAAAATTTGCGAGATGGAGGTGCTCACCACTGAGGTTGAGCCTGTAAAGGTGGACTGTTTGGGGGCTCAGTAGAGGCATCTGTGCCACACTGTGGAAAACCACACAAACCCTAATAATCCGGCACACCTTAATAATAATAATACACTTTAGTTATATAGAACAAAACAAAGTTACAAAGTGCTCTAGAAGACAAAATAAAATGGTAGACAAACTGATGAACAAAATGATAAAAAAAAAAAGAGAGAGAGAGAGAGATGCAAACAGCTGTTTCTACACGCCTCCCCCTGCTGATTTTGACAGAATCGTTATCGTTCATAAATCCTCTGCAGTTCTTTATGTGAGTGTCTGATTAAATGATTAAATGTATTCTTTGATTTTGAACCAGTAGCCTTATGTTGTTGTTATTTAGCCTTTCTGAGGCTCTTGCATGGTTAAATCAATGAATTTTATTTTATGAAAAAAATTGCCCCCTCACAATTTTTAACAGCCCCTCAGTCTCTTCATCCTGGACGGGCCGGTAAAATAATCAATAAAATAAGAGTTAAGAGAATGCCTTTGTATAAAAACAGGTTTTAAGTTGTGACTTAAGAGATAAAAGTGAATTCAGACCACAAACCCTGTGAAAGCACTTCTAACAACATGTTTTTAAGAGGGCTGAGCTTTATTTTGTGATCTCCCCATCGGGAAAAACTTTGTGGTAAGCTCTACGCATGGGTGAAAGGGTGGTAGAAGTGCGCACCTTTTACCGCATAGAATTTCTTTATAAATCCTGACATAGAAACCTTTATAAATGAGGCCCCAGGAGAGTTAAAAGAGCTTCATCAGCAGATCTGAGATGTGCTCTGGAACAGGGGGTTTTCTGAAGTTGAACGGGGCCAAATTATTCACTGCTTTAAAATTAAACAATAATATCTTAAATCAATTCTTAAATCAACAGGTAGCCAGTCTATATTAGCTAAAATGGGAGTAATATGCTCTCTCCCATTGGACAGCTGCATTTTGGACTAGCTGCAGGCGGGATCGAGTCTTCTAAACAGTCACAGGACAGGACAGGAATGACCTGATCTTGGATATATTTCTTCACTGATAAAATTAAAACTGAACAACACTTTGTACTTGTTTCTCAAATGTCAGACAAGAAAAAATGACCAAAAATGACCTCCAGATTTGTGGCTGTTGGTTTGATGTGAAGGTTCAGTAGAACCAGAATGGAACAATCACCAGTAAGGGTGTAAAGGCTGAAAGGGTTAGGGTGAGCCAGGAGCCAATGAGCAGTTGGGTTATAATTGCAATAATAAAAGGACAAACAGCATCAAACAGCTCTTTTAAGAGTCTAGTTGGGATAATATCTAGAGGACAAGATGAACATTTCATATGAGAAACAATCTCTGATAATGTTTGTGCTGAGATCTGCTTTAAGGAGGTAAAGGACGTTCTTACTCGGCAGGTGTCTTCTCACGCATAGGAGGTACAATCAGATTTCTTACGTCTACAAAGGTTAAAAACTCACATTTAGCAGGAGAGTGGACAGTAATACTAGGCAGTGGGGCATTGACACCCCTATTAATAGTATTAGAACTCTAGCGTTGTAATGATTTGCAGTTGTCATATCAGAAAAGTATTTCTCTCAATCTTAACTGCAGTATTAAATCGTAAATTTATCGTATCTCTGTGCATAAGACAATACCAATGTGGGATTATGAAACATGCGGGCAACCTTGCTTTGTGCATAGAACAGGTGTTTATTTGATGAATGCCAATCATTCGGAAATTGGATGGCGGGTCTGTTGAAGCCAGTTTGCAGGTAAACGCTGTTCAACACCATAAAAGGCTGCAGACTGAAGGGTTGTGTTCAAGTAAACAAGGGAAAAGAGGAAAAGAGGAACTTGGTGGAGTCTGAAATGGAAGTGTTGCGTTCATGAGAAGCATCAGCAGCGGAGTCACAAGAACTGATAAAAGTAAAGCATGGCAAGAAATTCTTAACGCTGTCAACGCTGTTTCAGCAGAAACACACACCGTTGATGATGTAACGAAAAGAAACAGTTTGACATGAAACTAGATAAAGGAGAAGTAGACACGTATTATCAGCCACAGGAGGACGGCAGCACTGAGACGCTATCCCACATGGATCAGAGATCAATCAATAACAGGAGAGACCTCACTGTCGGGGGTCCAGTCGGCATTGGAGTTCAGATCAGATCAGATCCAGGCCACTGAAACATTTTGTTGGTAATGAGGTTTGGTACTACTGTAATTGATTTAGCATAAAGAATAAGGCATCTAACAAGGTCTACCATGGTCTAACAAACTAGTCTACTTGGTCTGGCTAACTAACTCTTTGTCTCTCTCTCCCAGAGTCTGAGGAGCAAAGGACTTGCAGTCCATGCTGGTATGGTTTTGCTGACCTCTTCCTGAAGTGGAATTGCTGTGGTTGTTGGCGCTGGCTCAAACAGTGGCTGTACGTCATTGTCATGGATCCATTCGTTGACCTTGGAATCACCATTTGTATCATCCTCAACACCATTTTCATGGCCATGGAGCACTACCCCATGACGGCGGAGCTTGAAGAGTTGCTGAGCATTGGAAATCTGGTCAGGAATAGCCCTTAACTGCTAACCTTTAATCCTTGAATCTGACAAGCCAATCAGAACTGACTGCTCATTATTGAGCCATAACACTGAATAGCCAATGAGAGCAGAGTTTAGGGACATGCTCAGTGTCTGATATCTGGGCAGGATTAACCCCTTAGCATTTAACCTTGATTCATGAATGTATTTTGTAACCAATCACAAGAGCCGTTTGATGCAGCATTTTCCTGTTTGTTACTGGCGATCTAAAAACAAAGTTTCAGACAGACTGAAGAGAGAGGTGACAAAGGTATTGAAAAAAGATGAGTCATCATTGTTTGGGCTGTTCTGTATTGTGATATTTATTATGATAAATCATCCTTTGTTTATATATATACAGTTACTTACATAACTATTCAAACACACATGAACATATATCTATATACGCGCATACACCCATGCATTCACATGATCATTCATTCTTTCCTTCATCCATTCCCTCTTTCCTTCATCTCTCCTTCCTTCTCTACATGTTCATTCTTTCCTTCATCCGTTCATTCTTTCCTTCATCCATTCATTCTTTCCTTCATCTGTTCATTCTTTCCTTCATCTGTTCATTCTTTCCTTCATCTGTTCATTCTTTCCTTCATCCGTTCATTCTTTCCTTCATCCGTTTATTCTTTCCTTCATCTGTTCATTCTTTCCTTCATCCGTTCATTCTTTCCTTCAATTTAAGAGTTGTATCAAAACTGAATGCAGGTTCTGCACTTGTGATGCGCAGGATCGCATTTGTGAAGTTGCAATGATTTGAGGACTTGAAGTCCCTGCGTTGTAGTTGTACTGCAAAAATTAATTCAAGTACAAAAATAAATCTAAGCTAATATTAATATTACAAGTTGGCAGCTGTCGTGGCATTTAT
Organism: Gephyroberyx darwinii; assembly: GCA_900660455.1. NCBI lineage: Eukaryota > Metazoa > Chordata > Actinopteri > Trachichthyiformes > Trachichthyidae > Gephyroberyx > Gephyroberyx darwinii. Next base: position 2,276 of record CABFOQ010049621.1, on the reverse strand, counting down.
GAAAACTGATTTACACATTTGTGCATCTTTTCTGCGACTTTGAATTTAGAATTAGGGATGTGTGAATATTTTCTGTGAGTGAAAACTGACACATTCACAGTAGTTTAGTTGTCTACAGACATGTAATGGACTGTATAATAATGTGCACAGGACAGAGATATCTACCAGAGACACAAGATGATTTTGGTGGTAAATTGACCAACAAGCCAATGTAGTCCTTTAAGTCCTTCCACTTAGGCCCAATCCCATTTCTTATTTTTACCCCTACCCCTCATTTTCAAGTGCCCCTTGCTTTTCAGCTTTTCAGAGTTCCCAGGGGTAGTGTTTGAAATCTTCCCCTATGAAATGGGACAACCCTTCAAGACCCTGATACGTCATCAGTAGTCGTCGATGGCGTTTACGTAAATGTGACAGATGTGGGTAGGGCTTGAAAAAGGACGACTCAAGAAGTTGCTTTCCTGGCTTTTAATTTCTGCAGAAGACAATATGAATCATTAATTGACTTCTGGACTTTTTCTTTTCTTTTCTCTGCACATCTGTTCCAACACATGCAAAATAACAGAATTAAACTAGGTTAAGGATGCTAACATAATCTGCAGCGCTACATTAGTCACATGACACAGGGCAGCCTGCTGTAATACAAATGGCGCTAAAAATAGTAAAATGAAAACATCTACAAAACTTATATTAGTGGTCAAAACGAAACAAAACTGCTGGGTAACGTGACAGTATCAACAATAAACAATATGCACCAAAGGTTTACAACATAAATGGCTCAATTTCCGAAGAAAACAATAAAATAGGGCAGCAGCATTTTTCCACACAACTTACCCTCAACAATGCAAACGGCACAGTGAGGAGCAGACGGGGAGCTATGGAAACCCCGGAGGTACAGAAGGGGTGATGTGCAGGAAAGTGATTTTCACAGAAAACAATGAAAATAACGGTAAATAAGAATAACACAAAAAGATAAAATTTACAAATACTCATCATTCAATAATTAAATGATAAAATTCACAAATATAAATTGAAAACAAGAATTATTAAAGTGCATTTTTAACTCTGTTACGGACATTACTATGGCAATAATGGTATTATCACAATGACATTTGCCATTTAGTTCAGTTTGCCACCATCTTGCCGATGATTGTCGGAGATTTCTCATAACACTGAAAAATCTCCATTTGGAGGGCCATGTAGCCCTAGCACTTCGCCCTACCCCTCGATCCCAACAAGAATCGGGATGGCCTACCCCTACACGTGACTGCGCAAAACGGAAGGGAAGGGCTAAGGGGTAGGGGCAAGGAGTGAATTGGGATTGGGCCTTAGCCCCTGGTGCTTAACCTTTAGCCCTCTAATTTCCTTTGACCTGTGACCTCTAATTCCCATCAGGTCTTCACAGGAATCTTCACAGCTGAGATGGTTCTCAAGCTCATGGCCATGGACCCTTACCACTACTTTCAGGTCAGATTCTGTTTACTTTCAGTTTATTATTGCCCTGTGTTGGTTTCTTATCAATTCTTATTGGTTTATTGCAACTTCCTGTCTGTTAGTTAGTGCTGTGTTGTTGCTATGGTTGCAGGTGGGGTGGAATATCTTTGATAGCATCATCGTCACTATGAGCCTTGTTGAGCTGGGATTGGCTTCAGTTCAGGGCCTGTCGGTGCTCCGCTCCTTCCGATTGGTAAGTTTGGCATATAAACACAAACACACCAATTACCTCTATTTAAGAATCAGAATTGCTTTTGTGCTCCAAGTCCAACAGGTGCAGGAATTTGACTTGGTTGACACATTATAACAACTATTACTACTACTATCAGCTTAATGGATGCTGACAGTTACACAATACAGGGCTGACACAGTAGGTGCAGGACAAAAGGAAACAGGACCTCACATATAGTGCTGACCAGATATATGACAGTAGTCCAAACATTAATATACTACAAGACAAGTTGTGCCGTATGATAGTAGACTGAACATTAAGCTACAAGACAAGACATACTGTTTGACAGTTGTCAAGTCAAATTTGTCAAACTTTATTTGTATAGCACATTTTATACTAAGAGCATCACAATGTGATTGTAGTAATTGCTACTGTACCGGGGGCCGTGACAGACAGAGACACGTGTGGCAGGGAAGAGTTAACCAGCCAGCAGGGCTGATTTATTTGCACACATAAACCCGGCCCGGTGTTGATGGTCGTGGGTAGCACCGTCTCCCTCGGCGTATGCACCTCCCTCCCTCCTGGCAGGCCAGCCGCGGAGCACCAAGGCTGC
>CABFOQ010049617.1:0-11190 GCA_900660455.1 Gephyroberyx darwinii | reverse complement strand
TCTCTCTCTCACACACACACACACACACACACACACACACACTGTCTTGCCCTAAGAGAGCAGAACAGTGGTACAGTAGATTGATGTTATTAACACAGCGGTTGAGTGATGGGGCCTAATGGCATATAAAGGCCGGACAGAGCTAAAATCGGTCTGCAGAGAAAGACACAAAGACGTCGCAATTTTCAAGATCCCTGGTGAAAGCACTGGCCAGAAACAGAGCATTACCAGAGCGCTCAAAAACTATTTTTTTTATGACATTTCAGTGTAAATCTGCTATTCTCTTTGGTGCTGTTTTATAAGACCGTGTAAAAAAATCAGTTTTGACTCGGCGGTCGGTTTGAAGCGTGGTTGTGAGTGTGTGTCATCGTCTGGGTCTGTGTTTGTGTCCGTCTCCATCTGTCTCCACGTCTGAGTCTGCATGTTTGTGCCTCTGTGTCTGTGTCTGCATGTGTTTGTCAGCACAGAAATTTGGCAACATTGCTGCACATAAAATGTGCACTTATATTAGTAGGCCTTTGCATGCGCTCGTGCCACTGACAGGCCCTGCTGTTTCTGTTGGAATCTGAGAGTGCCACTTATGTTTTGGAGGCGGGGGGAAAATGTGGTCACTATGTCAATAGGCCAGTATGCACTATTCAGCCCCGCTGCCGGTAATACAACACCACATCACCCGCGCTGCACGCTGCAACGTTGCGACGCGCTTCGTGATCCACATAAGTCACACACACACACACACACCAAACCTCGTATGTCTGAGGCTGATACATCAATCTGTGAGTTGGCTTCTGGCGTCAACATTTTCCACAGACTTCTGTCTTGGGCTGATTACATGGCTGTCTTCTCCACGCTATAATCAGCTGCTGTATAATGGACTCAAATGAGAGGTTAAATGCACATGTTGTTCTTCCCCTGACTAATGCATGAGAAAGGAATTATGATAATGCGGCATCCGGAAGCTAATGATGGCTTGATAAAGTGTGGGGAGAGATAAGAGGAGGATAAAACGAGAGTGACAAGACAGATGGAAGTATTTTGAAATGCTCATTGCATGTGTGGCTGCATATGTACGTGGCTGCGTGCAGTATAACAGAGTGTGCAGTCATTGTTCTAGATAATGTGTGTTAGCAAGAGTCAATCCTGTTCTAAGGGTCGCAGCCCTGTGGAACCGAAAGGGGGGAGAGAGAGATAAAGACAGGAAGACAGAGGGAGAAAGAGAGGGAGAAACAAGGGACAGGAGGGGCTAACTAGGATTTAACGTCATGGTTTCACAGTGAAAACGAATGGACTGAGGCACAATATCATTGGTCAAGGTCAATAAACTGGGTACGCGCACTGATTCTCTGCAAAAATCACACAACAAAGAAAGCTGCAAAACGCTGCAAAATACATCCAACAGATAATACAATTGACCATTGAAAATAGTGGATTACCAATTTTGTGCAATGGTACAATACAGTTTACCCATAAGTCTCCAAATCACATGCCCTGCATGCCAATGTCATACTGTCCCAAGATGAGAAATTGATTTCATGCTTGGGTGACTGTCATCAGGAAAGAGAGAGAGAGAGAGAGAGAGGAAGAGAATGAGGGAGGGAGAGAGAAATTCTATCTTTTATCCTGCTATTGCATTCACAACCATTCAGCCTCAGAAAAGATACAGCGAACTAATGAAAAGCAAACAAGGACAATAGAGAAGAGATGGAGTTTATCATGTAAAAAAAAAAACAAAACATGCAGCATGTTTGTGTGGAAGGGGTGGGGGTTAGACCCTGAACAAAACAAGCTTTACAAAACTGCTTGCTGTGCAGAGACCCACAGTACTACAGGATAGTGTATGGGTAGGGATGGGTCACACAATAGTGCCCCGATTGCAGGAGAGCTCTCTGGAACATGAGATATGAGACGAGAGGACTGTTCGATAACATGATGACCACCAATGAGACTTTTCCATACCTGTTAAGCTACTGTAGGTGAAGTGACTGACGGTGCGAGAAAGAGACACGAGAGAAAGAAACATGGGAAGAGAAGGTGAGATCACTGCTTTTACACTAAACTGATGATGTAATGTTTAGGCGACACAAACAGCACCCCCATCCCCTCTCTCTTTCTCTGATCCTCTATCTTCCTGTGTTCACCCCCCTTTTTTCTCTGGGGCATGGAATAGGGCCTTCCTATTGGCTAATAACACCATAGAGATGCTGAGAATATCCACCAACCGGGGCCCGGGTGCCCCTTTACACCGTTACCACAGCAACCCCTCACAACCACTGTGAGTGTGCATGTGTGTACGTGTGCATGGACGTGTGTGGCTGTGCGCGTGAGTGCTCGTGTGTACGTGTGCACTGTATGTGTGTGTGTGTGTGTACAAGTGTGCGATGCTTACGCTTAGGGAGCATATCACAACAACCCGTCTCCGATGAGTAAGCCTTCAATGAGTTTATCTACTGTAGAACAGCTGTGCGCTGTACAGCTCTGTAGCACGGCAGGCAAGAAACACAACTTATTTAGTTCCTTTTCCTTTACAAAAGCTGCCACGTACCTGACTAAAATGGGAATATCACCGAATTCCAGCTTTGAAATATGGTATTACTATTCCCCCAGGAAAGTTTGCAGTGCAGAAAATATCCATCTGAACAAGACATTTACTCAAGTCTGAAAATCTGCCAATGGGTGAGATAATTCCACTTTTTGTAGTGTGGTCTGTAGTAAACCATAATCACTACTGCCCCATCCTCTAATCTCACATTGAGTTCACATTGATCTACAGCCTCATAAAGAATGAATCAGAAGAGATGGAAAATGTGACTGTGACAGTAGCCAGCAGGATTTCCTAGGAAAAGGTTCGACAACCATTTTTGAGATCTAATTTTCACTCGACTATAAAGATCGGTGAAAATCAAGATTCATAACCTGAATTGCGCAAGCATGAAATAAGTCAAATAATTCAATATTTAGAATAAATCATAGGATCTGTTGAAAATGTGCAGTTAGTATTAATTTCTACAATAATAGCTAAGAAAACAAGCAATTTATGGGGCCTTCAAAAGGTTGATAACAGTTTTTTCCCCCAGGCTCCTCACCAGAAGCTGCTGCATCAATATATTAATGACTACTTTCAGAATAATCCAAAAATTTAACTCTGCCTATTGAGTTTTAATTTTATAATCATTAGTTTCTTACAACACATTATGTTTCTATTGCACTGAGAATTGCACAAAATAATTGGTTCTGCAGAAAGGCTCTACACACCCAAGTCACACTGTAACCTACATTTGTGTCTGCTTTCTCATAGCGCCACAGTCAAAAGGAGCCAATGCTTGCTTTCCATGTATGGTGCCTGAGCACCGTGTGAAATAACAGGAGTCTGTTACCTTGCATTAAAATGAAATGATTCAAATTATTATTTTACAGGGGGAAGATTTAATATCCTGATGAGAAACGCAGGATGCATTTGATTCAGAAAATCTGTTTTTCATTGAGTAAATGAGTCTATTTTAAAGCAGGACAGCTTTCAAACCCAGCCTGCCATAATCAACCTCATGTCTGAAGTTCAATTTAGTTCATGTAGTCTGGATTTTTTGTTAAGATAATATATCACTACCTGTCTAATGAATCGTTCTTTACTTGTGCCCTGTGATCACGTAGGGCGCTTTTATGAACGTGTCTGCACCTTATTTTCAGTCATTCAGTCATTTTCAGTCATTGGTCGCAGCAGGTGTGCGTCTCCTCCGAGCTATGCCACGCTGCTCTGGTGCTCCAGGAAGAGAAAAATTTGCAGCGTTTGGAAGGAAGTAAGCCGCCTCTTTCAGTTTCCCACTGAGAAACGGGCTCCTCGTCCTCTTCTTCAACAAGTACAGCAATTGCTAACTTTCTCTTTTGGTTTTCAGACGTTATCCCCTTTGTTACTTCAGGTTAGCTAGCTAATGCTAATTAGATGGTCGCATAGCAACAAGAATGATATAATGCTCCTTGCTCGCTTTGAGCTCTTCTTCTCGCTCTCTTTGCATTTGCGCAGGAGATAAAAGCATCCTATCTGATCACAGCCTAACTCAGGCAACCCTTCAAAACTTTTTCGCCTTCATCTACAACTCAGCCAGAGTACTGAGCTCTATTTGGAGGACTGCTGAACAAAATAGGGCAGGGATTCAAGTGATTAAATGAGTGTGTTGAACTTATTGAGTATATATTTTGTTCTCTCATCTGACTTTGTCCAAAATCATCCCACAAATGAGGTTGATTGACTATGGTGCATTTTGGGGGTTAACAAATGTTAACGCTAAAACTAAACACACTAGTAAGCATGAATGCGGAGTATGAATCCTCAAAGTCAGTCTCCAGTTCATTATCAGTGGAACAGCTCCAGACTCCAGACATCAACGAGACACATTAGACTCCTCGGTTCTCTGGTTTCTAGTTTTACAGAAGAGTCGTTCATGTTCAGAGACACTGACTGACAGATAAAAGGGACATTCCCCTTCAAAAACAGTACAAATAAGACTAACTATATTCCTGTCATAAATTGGGATTATAGAATGATGTCACCATTGTACTGTAGGTGAACAGTGCTCACCTGTAGCAGTGAGAATCTGGCTGTGACTAGACCACAGTGTACAACAGAGGGAAAACCTCCTCCAAGCTGGCAGTTAGTTACCACCAAATCTTAGCAGGAGCCAAGTCTTCTGCAAGCTTCCTCTGATCCATTCCAATCCCCACACTGGGCTATTAGTAGCGTTCAGCGTGCACTGTAGGAGATGGATGAGTGAGGGGCCACATGTCTGTCTACGTGTGTGTGTGTGTGTGTGTGTGTAGAGGAGGGTAAGGATGCACCTAAGATGGATGTCTTGTTATTCGTTCACAGTTGAAATCTGAGTCCCAGCCTGTGTACCAACCAGGACCACCCCAGCCTGTGGGGCTTTCCAAGACAATACCCGCCCGTGTGACCATTACAACTGTTTGTAAATGTGATGCTATGCTAGGTGCATCAGGTTCTCGTCTTACCTGTGCAGGTGAAACACTTGACGTGAAAGTGGGTCTCTTGGACTCGCACCACCTCTCCTTTACACGCCTCCCGACAACGCTGGCACCGGATTGGTCCAGAGCTCCGCTCAGTGCCCGCCAAGCCATGCTGATAGGGTGTTGCTGAAGACAGAAAGACATGCCTTTATGTTTTTATTAGACCAAAAGATACACAATAAATGTCATTTAATAACCCTAACAACAAAACACACTGTATTCCTACACACCGTTTTCTATTCAATGTCATTCATGTTGCACCAGTGTATGCAGCAAATAACACTGTCCTGTCTGTAAAAATGATACTCCTCGTTGGAGCCGGTGCCATCCTGAGTAAACAGAAGACTATTAGACTGTAGTCTGTGGAGTTCACACAATAAGATCAGTGTGCAGCTCTGTCAACACTTGTTCTGAAGCTGTGAGGTCTGACACCTCTGTAAGCTGGGTAAGCTCCGGGCTTTCTCTCCCGCTGTCTCTATTTTCTCTCTCACTCTCACTTTCACACCCACATACACACAGGCACACACACACACACACGCAGGCACACACTGCTGTGTCAGGTTAGAAAATGGATGGATCTCCTTACCTCATTATTATTAGCTTACATGTCAGAGTCCCACAAGCCAAATACTTCTTTCACACGTTCAGAAAAGCATGCTCTTGAATACGGTCCTCACAATAACGAGGTGGATAAAAAGGTTCATAAAATGGTTAAAGGGCTAAATCAAGTCAATCCTATAGGAGTGGAGAGAATGGGTTTGTGTGAGACAGCATAGAGGCCATTAGAGGCTCAAGAAAAGTGCATCTTCTCTGGGCTAAAAATGAATTCTCTAGCACCCACAAACGAGGGATCGAGACAAACAGCCTCCCAACACTCCCTTAAGGAGCATCTGAGTGGTCCTACATTTGGCCGAAGAGGTATAATGGCACAGTAACCAGCTGGCCTCGCCATCCATCTGACTAGCTGACTTGAGGACTTTGCTGTTTCAGTCAGAGCCACAGCAGGACATGGGCTGGCGTGGCAGAGCTACTGAATCCATTCCATTGGGGTGAACCTCTAGGGACTCAGAGAGCACTCAAAGTCTTATGGGCCTTGCATGCCTCATAGCTTGTGCACCCTTTGCATGCACTGAGCACGACAACAGTGTATGCATAGTCTATGTGATTGAGTGCAAGTGCATTCATCCATGGGCACAAGAGAATGTATGCATATCTATAGTTGTTTTTCTTCCTGTTCGGGACAGGGCTGTGGGTAACTGAAATATGCAAGAGTTATTAATTCCCACTCCCAATATCCCACGCTCAAGTCTCTATTAGTTCATTGTGTCTTTCACAATGCTGGCAGCACCACAGACCCGCTACTCAGCCCACTAAGTGCCCAGCCAATGACACACCCTTGTGTGTGTGTGTGTGTGAGAGAGAGATAAAAGACAAAGCAAAGTAGTCTCTAACCAGAAAACCTAAGGAGCACCACTGATTTCATGAGGTGTGAACAATAGGTAACAGGAACTAATGGCAGGAACTAGCAAGGTGCTAACAGCTACCGGAAACACACTCAACTTCCCACTACAATACTGACCTTTTGGAAGTAAGCCAAAACAAATCATTGGCATGGTATGGGTTTCCCAACCTTATAACCCTCCCAAAATCTCCTGATCTTATTGTGTATTTTACACCTGCGGCGAGAAGTTAAACCATTTCCTTCTATGTGGAGCAGCACAGCCCATGACAATGTAATCTAATTAAGGCCACTAATCAGCTGCCATTTGGTGACTTGTTCAGTGGGTAACCTGGGCTTTGCATGGGCGTTTGGGGAAGGTGAGGCAATTTCCAGGAGAGCCTAATCCAAGTAATTAGCAGAGGCGAAGTTGTATGAATGGAAAGACACACATGGAAACAAGGCAAGGTGCCAAATACGAGATTATCAACACATTGGCCGAAGATATGCAGGAGTAATGAAAAACAGTAGCAAGGATTCTTTAATAATAACGCAATAGTTTGCTTGCCCCCTCCACAGGGAGGTCACAGTACATGGTCAGCAATAGAGTGCTGCAGGAATGAGTCCTAAACCCCGGAAGGGAGTTAGCATTTTTGCACTTCCGGTTCCCTCGTCTTGAAGTCAATGGGTTTTTTGAATGGGTTTTTGGTTAGATGCCTGAAATAAGGTCTGTGGCTAACACAAGCTTAAGAGGTTTTCACGTTTTGTTCTACAACATAAAATACATCAGTAAATACCCCACTCTTGAATTTTGAAGCTTTTACGTGTCTTAAAAAAGGTGGTTGCTAACAAGTGGCTAAATCAGACTACAGAGGTTGAACTACAGACATTGAACGCATCACGCCGAACACGGTAACTCATCTCCTCACTAGTCCGCCTTTACAGCCTCTAGTTGTGTTTCTACTCGCTCTTCCAAACTATTCTGACTCAAACTTTCCAACTTGTAGATTTATCAGTTTATAGTAATTTTAGTGGTGGTGACGTTGAAGTCATGCAACCGTGGTGTAGTTCGTTGATAGCCTAACGTTAGCTTTTTACTTCTGGCGATTGCATTTGCGCTTCAAAAATCATAACAGTGGTGCTCATGTGTGAAGATTATCTTGCTGAACAAAACATGTAAGCATCATAAACATTTGTTTCCCACAGAGTTTATTTTCTGCAATAATACAAAATCCAATACAAAAATCCCATTGGCTTTTTGTCGAGGGAACCAGGGCGATGCTAACTTCTGGGTTGGCCTACAAAAATACGTCATCCCTGCAGCACTCTATAGGACAGCATCTCTGGAGCCTGTAGGAATTCAGTGTCTTGATACAGGACACGTCTACAGGGTGGATGCTTATGGACACTTGCTTATGGGTTTAAATGCAGGATGATTTATCTACTCATCACCCTGCTGGCCCCAAAATACTGTTAACCTTCCATCTGGCGGTGAGTACAGAAGTGAGACATGTTTAGGCTCCAGTCAAACAGAGCCAACAATGAGAAGGAACAGGATTAATATTGTGAGAATATACTCAAGACATCCTTTGACAAATTGGCACACATAGTTAAATCACAGGGGAAATATGTTGAGGGGAAAAAAACAATTTGGCTGTGTGTAAAAAGCATAAAAAAGCATTTTTGTGTAACATTATTGTCCAATGAACATTGTACTTTTTTACTTGTAATGTTGACTGTACATGCCACTAACCCTAACCCATAGCAGAGGATGCAGGTGGATAATCAGCTCTATCCAATAGTGTTAGTGTGTTTTCCATTAAAATCAGCCAAGCTCTGTCTAAACCCTTTATCGAGCCCTTGAACAGCCCTCTATCCTCCCCCATGCTAAGGTGTTGAGTCATTCCATTCTCATGATAGCTACCAGTCTACAGGTGTTACCCACTGACTCCAGGTCAGTGATGGGCGCCCCAGGAGGCTATGGCCTCCAGCAGACAGTGATATGAACAGGCCCAGCGTCAGGCCGGCAGTATCCTCAAGGGACTGAGAGGCTGCTGCTATTTCTGCCCCCGACCTGAGAGCCCCGGGGAAGAGCATGCTGGGAGCTCAGTCACACGGAAGGTTGGGAGATTGGAGGTGACAAGCCCCGCCCCCTGCTCTTCTCTCCTTAGAAGAGGAGCGGCGAACAGGAGAGAGAGGAGGGTAGAGAATGAGAGAGGAGAAAGATCACATGGAATTATGATGGATTATTAAGAGGAGAAGAACATACTGGACCCCATGAAGTGGTCATTTATAATAAAGGAAGTGACTTATGGCCTTTTACAGTTTTTCTCAATTGCTTTGGCACATTTTTCGAAACAGTTCTCAGCACTGAAGATGCATTTCCCAAATCAGCTCATACGTGCAGCAAAACACGATAGTTACTCACCCAAAACCTTTAATTCATGTGTCAAAATGAAGTTATTGTGTCAATAAAAAAGTCATTGCCACCAAGATTACACGTTCCTGTGACATTGTGTAAAACCTAGGTGGTCAAAATGTTTAGATGTGTTGTCAGAAGGACAGTGGACTCTGGACGTGTGTTCCTCATCTCCTCATGTTTTCTCTGAAACTGAATGCCTGCTGTACCAGTTGTTTTTCTGAAACTAACTGACTGCTGTTGTGTATCAAAGTGAATACTCTTCCGATGCCGATTTCAAGAGTCCAAGGTTTCACATTCCACTTTGGAAAGCAATTCCATATCAATGCAATTTATGAAATGTGGGCTCGGCAGATTTTGACAATTAGATGGACTATTGTGCATGTGATGACTTACACACTGAAAGAATTCTGACACATTTTGGAGAGTAAAACTATTCAACTGAGAAGAAACATAATCTATTTTGATCACAAAGACATATACAACCAATAATTGTTCAAATTGTAGACAATTGTGCTCAGTCGATTGCCTAAATGTGCTAAAACATTTGCAAATGGTAACAAAGATTTCTGTTGTGCACAGGTAACAAAATATTGTTTTGACGACTTCAACTCAAGAATTCAAGAATTGAGCCAAAGCAACTGAGAAAACTGTAAAAACAACCCTGGTAATGTTGGAGAAACAAAGTATAAGGCAAATCCTTATACTTTGATAAAACGGCACAAGGTTCACTATACATTTTTGCAACAAAGCAACAATATGTCTTCCATGTCTGACATAATGCATCCAATGATCATCTCTCTCTCTCTCTCTCTCTCTCTCTCTCTCTCTCTCTCTCCCCCCCCCTCTCATTGTGTCTGTCAGGACCTTGGAGAGTATCATTCATCACAGGGGTGATGGAGGGTCCAGTGACATCACAGGCATACTGTCATTCTACAGAGAGAGAGAGAGGGGTCAGACTGTTCCTGGCAGTCTGAATGATCACTCCATCCCCACCAGAAGCCAAGGTCATGGAGAGAGCAGCCTGGAGGACGCAACATACACACAGACTACAATATAGCCGCTGAGGAGTGGCTTCGGGTTGAACGAATCTGACGTTGATTCTGTCCGTTCTAACGAAAGGCTGTGGATAATAATAATAATAATAATAATAATAATGAAATGATTCCTTTCCACGAGGAATTTCACTGTTTTGTTTTGCAAAAACACACAAAACGATGCTACAGTTGTCAGGGGATACCAGCTTGGTAGCCATTGTATTGCTGAACAACAACAAACATGTATTGTGTTGGCCTGGGAATGTATGTTTGCCCAGTTGTACATGACTGTACACTCATATTCATTTGTGCATGTCTGCATCTGAGTCTGCATCTGTGCATATTTTGTCTCCCTCCTTTGTTCTCTGTGTTGTTCAACTAAGGCGTCTGGTGGCAGGAGTGATAAATGGTGTTTGGCTCTGGTTTGGACGGTTCACCAGATGAGGCAATAGGAATCATATCTGATGTGGCCCCCTGTCCACCCTCATTCCTACCTGTACCCTTCATAAAAGAAAATATTAAAAAAATATCCATCTTAACAAACATTTAATCTATTAGTCCCAAAAGCTTTTTTTTTTTGGTGTCATTTTCTTGAAGCTCGTGGAGAAATCTGCTTTGTTTCAAGATATTGACACTTTTCCTGAATTCCTGAAACATGTGAAACTGCTGTAAGGCTGTACAGCATACAAGTGAAGTGAAGCCTGCATCTGCCTGCTCTTGACTTTTATACTTCTCAAGCATTCAAATCTTAGCAATCGTATCAAATCATATCCTAATTATTAGTGTTGCATGTCTTTTTAAAGTTAAGGCAGCCATGTGGGAATATTGTGTGTGAGAACCCTGCAGTCCCAATACTGTGCTGTATTTCTCCCTGCACTCCTCATCGGTGTCTGATATTTGAAAACTACACTAGAGAGAGAGAGAAGGGGGAGTGAGAGAAAGAGAGAGAGAGAGAGAGAGAGAGAGAGAGGACTAATAAGGTGTCAGTGCTGCCGGTGATGCATGGCTCTGGAGGTCCTGTCTAGTCCCTGAGCTCAATGATCAGTATATTGATCAACATGTGTTTTATCGTTCCCCTGATACACGCCCACAAATACCCCCACCCAAAAACTAAACCGCACCCAAACCCACAACAGAGGGTGGACCTTGACAATACACTGCGCACTGATGGACAGACTTATCAGTTTGTCCAGGTATTGATCATTTTCATTGTTACCTTAAATAAATGATCATATATTGATGTGTGTGTGTGTGTGTGTGTGTGTGTGGGTGTTGTTTTT
>CABFOQ010049616.1:0-14065 GCA_900660455.1 Gephyroberyx darwinii | reverse complement strand
GTCTAGTCTAGTCTAGTCTAATCTGGTCTAGTCTAGTCTAGTCTAGTCTGGTCTGGTCTGGTCTGGTCTAGTCTAATCTGGTCTAGTCTAGTCTAGTCTAATCTAGTCTAGTCTAGTCTAGTCTAATCTAATCTAGTCTAGTCTAGTCTAGTCTAGTCTAGTCTAATCTAGTCTAGTCTAGTCTAGTCTAGTCTAGTCTAATCTAGTCTAGTCTAGTCTAGTCTAATCTAATCTAGTCTAGTCTAGTCTGGTCTGGTCTGGTCTAGTCTAGTCTAGTCTAGTCTAGTCTAGTCTAGTCTAATCTGGTCTAGTCTAGTCTAGTCTAGTCTAGTCTAGTCTAATCTGGTCTAGTCTAGTCTAGTCTAGTCTAGTCTAGTCTAGTCTAGTCTAATCTAATCTAGTCTAGTCTAGTCTAGTCTAGTCTAGTCTAGTCTAGTCTGGTCTGGTCTGGTCTGGTCTAGTCTAGTCTAGTCTAGTCTAGTCTAGTCTAGTCTAATCTAGTCTAGTCTAGTCTAGTCTAGTCTGGTCTAGTCTAGTCTAGTCTAGTCTAGTCTAGTCTAGTCTAATCTAGTCTAGTCTAGTCTAGTCTAGTCTAATCTAGTCTAGTCTAGTCTAGTCTAATCTAGTCTAGTCTAGTCTAGTCTAGTCTAGTCTAGTCTGATCTGGTCTAGTCTAGTCTAGTCTAGTCTAGTCTAGTCTGGTCTGGAGTGACTAAACCGTGCTGCAAACGTTCGCTGGATTAAAGTCAAGTTTTAAAATACAGCTGAGACGGTTTGTGTGTGGAGCATTCTTGACCCTGTAGTAGTTTCAGAGATGAATGGAGCTGCTGGTGCTGTGTGGATTAGATAAGAGGTTTACACGGTTCAAAGTGCAACGAAACGAAAAAAAGAAAAGAAACGTCTCCTGCTCAGCTGAGTTATTTCTCCTCTCTATCACATGTGATCAGTCTATTTCACTAGATACTGTCTGGGGAGCCTGGCTCTGACCCCCGCTATTACTATTGGTGGCTTGTAATGCTGTTGACCTGGGAATTTAAGCTTATTCTTCTGTTGCATTGTGGGAAGCACTGGTTGTGGCAGTTGCTGAGTATCACGTGATGCTGTTTTGCTAAAAGGTTAAAAAAAACTTGGGAGCAGGAAGAGGTTTGAAGGACTTCACTACCCAGGAATCATGTCAAGTGATGTCACGTGATGTTGTGTGATGTCACGTGTTAACTGCACACTCCAAGTTCAGCCATCATCTTTCTCTGGGCGGAGCGCTTGCTTGCTTGCTGCAGTTTAGGAGACAGTTTTGTATTTCACCCTTAAGTTTTGATTCATTACTTTCTGTAGGTGGAGATTTCCCTCCTGTGACCATAACCAGTACCACACATTTCATTTGGTCCAACAGACTGAATCAACAGGGTTTCATTTAGCGGGGATGGGACGCTCTGGTCACCAAGTTGTGATTTAGGCTTCTTACATGAATCTTGCCTCATGTAGCTTCAACTTGTAGCGCTCAGTGCTTGAACACTGAAGACATGCTAAGCCCTCAGCACAGTAGGGACCGTGCAACAGTGTGTCCTTTCCATTGAACACAACGGGGAAAAGAAGGCAGAGCTGGAAGGAGATGTAAAGAGAGTTGGACGGGCCCAACAGAGAGAATCATAGTCAAACAGCTGAACCGCTCTCCACCTCTACAGCATCAAATGATGCTCCACACTGTTCCCAGATAGCGATCACAACAGCAGCAGTGTGTGTGAATGTAACGTGACTGTGTGTGTGTGTGTGTGCTGTAGATCATGGTGTGAACACAGCTGTAGGTAGGGATCCCATAGGTTGGTGACTGCAGCGGCGGTCTCCAGCTGTGCAGCAGAACCACTGATTGACAGTTACATCATTACCGCTGTCAGCAGCAGCTACTGAAAAGACGGTTTTGCAGCTTTGCAGCCAATTCTCAGTTCAACAGAAAAGGTTCAGCAAGTCAAGAAGTGGCAAAAAGAACAATTCAGTCTCTGACAGAGAAAATTCTTAGATTTTATATATAACACAGGAGTACTTCCTGGTTTTCACTAGCCAGGCTTCTATTGGATTGGATTGGATATTGGATTTACAATGGCACCCATCTGAATGTGGACTATAGTTTATTGTATTATATTATATTATATTATATTATATTATATTATATTATATTATATCACAGCAGGGGGTCTCAAAGCTGACAGCAGCAGCACCATGTCAAAGACAGCTTGACAAAGAGCCTGGCTAGATGTATTTTTGTAATCAGATTACTGTATGTTTGTAATCAGATTACTGTACTCCCATTCCATGTGATATTCTACAATAAGAAGCTAGAGGATGAGGGAAGAATGACAACTGAAATGTTTCCCAGACCCGGGCTATTCGTCAGTAAGTACGGGCCTCAGGGTCTGGCAGTCCTTTCCGACTGGGAGAGCAAATAGAAAAGAGACCGGGAAGCCTCGGACTTATCGGCTTCACCGGGTTGGTTGTGCCGCTTCGGTTCCACCGTGGTACTGTAGAGGTCCGGTGTCTGTCTGTCTTTCCTGGAGCTGAGCTTCTCTGTGAGGATAAAAGGGCTCAACCACTGATGATTAAGCGGTCACAGAAATGTCCAGGTCCATGATCAAAAGGGCAGCAGCACTTGGACTGGAAAATAGATTCTCTGTGCTACAGGGGAAACTAGGTCACTCTGTGGTGCTGGTCCTGGTGTGGTTCTGCTCAGCCTTCTCAGGCCTTGTGGCACCCTGGTGCTAGTGGTGTTACCTGACGGTCTCTGCAACACACGCATCCACCGAATCCAGGTTAGATCGGGACAATTAACACCATATTTGGACATCCCGAGAATCAGGAGAAGGATCCGAACAGATTATCTCTAGTGTGAAGAGTTTACCGATTCAATCTGAACCACACCGATCGACTTGCAGACTGATCTGAGCCCTGTTTGA
The DNA here is from genome assembly GCA_900660455.1 of Gephyroberyx darwinii. Lineage (NCBI taxonomy): Eukaryota > Metazoa > Chordata > Actinopteri > Trachichthyiformes > Trachichthyidae > Gephyroberyx > Gephyroberyx darwinii. Next base: position 11,121 of record CABFOQ010049616.1, on the reverse strand, counting down.
TATCTACGACCCGCTGTCTGGACGGTCCTGAGGTTAGAGTAGAGGTCCTGGTGTCAGTGATGTTTCAGGAATCAGCAGGATGATCGTATCGTTGACAGCACATCCTTGACCAATCTAGTGTGAGCAGATTTACTGAGGCAAAGCAAACTGTCATCATGTGTCTTCATTCAACAGCTTCTCAGAATCAGTTAGGGATTTAAAAGTCCTCCAGTATATATGAGTGACAGCGTGAACGATGGCATTTTCTGTTGCCAGTGTTTCTATCGGTTCTGCAGAACGAGAGCAGCAGCAGATATGTGGTGTGGGGGCGCAGAGGTAGATCCTTCTGTAATTAAAGGTCACAGGTTCAATCCCACTACCGCCTCGACCCCGTAGCTGCTCACTGATTGTAATTCAGTGTTAGCCAATGATAGCTCCTCACCCCTGCTCCCTGGCAGTTGTTGCTAGGTAACTTGTATTTCTCTGTCATCTGATTTTTATAGTGCTGAACATCTGGCGGAGGCTAAAGTCATGAAGGGCTTTGGAGAGAAGACAGCAAAAACAGCAAACACAAGGATTTTGCAGAGAGCCTGGCTGAAGGCTTTATTTTCTATGTTACTTCAATAGTCAGAAACATAAACAGGTTTATTGCCAAATATGTTTTCACATACAATGAATTTGTCCTGGTGTTTGGTGCATAACAAATAACAAAAACAATAAACAATAAACAATAAACAATAAACAATAAACAATAAACAATAAACAATAAACATAGCAAGAGAATAAAAACATAAAAACAAAAATATAAGAAATTACTGTAAAGAATGCTGTAAAGACATTCACACTAAAAAATAATAAAAAAATAATGTAATAACAATGTGATCTCCAACTGTTTTGCTCAAGGACACTTGCTTGCCGACATGTGTCTTCAATTTTATTTTGTTCAACCTTTATTTAACCAGGCAAGTCAATTGAGAACAATTGCTCATTTGCAATGACTCAGTGAAGGAGAGTCTTTCTAACCACCATGTGCCATCGAGGCCCATGGGTATGCAGGGTCTCATTCCAGTCAATTACTACACCAGCTGATTTCACTGGTCCACACACCTTCAACCAGAGAAGGGAAGCTCATCAGTGAGATCAGCTGGTGTAGTGGTTGGTTGGAATGAATATAGCATCAGCAGCAGCAGGCTGTGTTCACACTGCAATTCTGATGTATTGTTCAGATATGATTTTTTTTGTGTATAACACATTCATGTTCAAAAGCGTCCGATATCCGCCATGAGTGTGAACACACCTCTATCCTGAAACCACCCGCATGCGCAAATGAACAATTATAACAAATAACATCATATTTGGTAGACAGTCTATCATGAATTTGCGGGCCAAGCGTTCATTTTAAGGAATATTTGCTGTGGAAGTCAGATGAGAAGATGAGGGCGAGGAGGTGGAAAAGGGGCGTGGCTTTAGCTTTCTGTGTAGAGCTGTGTGGGTCCAGGAGAAGAGCCAGCAGTGATCTGAGCCTGGCGAGTGACGTAAAAACCACGTGGATTTTTGTTTTTTATGTTCACACGGCACTAAAAATATCACATCTGTGTCACATGTCGGCCACGGATGAATGTACCAGAACAGCATCAAAGATTTCAGATGATGACGTTTCTTCTTTGAAGGTCCCTGTAATCCCAGGACATGTAATCAGTTACTCTGGAGCCCCGGCTGCTCAGCAGTAGGTGTGAGAGGAGACAGCAGCAGCATCAAAGAGCTGAGAACCCGACAAAGAACCTAGAGGGATGCCGTTTCCCTCTAGGGGGGCACAGATGTCTCTCCCTCTTACACACACACACACACACACACACACACACACACACACAGGTAATCACAAATGCATGCACACACACAGGCGTACATACACATACATACACACTTGCAAATACAAGCGTACACATCGATAAACCACACAAACACAGTATGCAAAGGCACAGAGACGCACACACTCACACACACACACACACACACACACACACACACACACAGGAATCACAAATGAGGAATAATAATAATCTTTATTATACAACACTTTTCAAAACAAGGTTACAACGTGCTGCACAAGCAAGAAAAACAAGTGAACAATGATAAAGATCAAAAGGATAAATAAGACAGAATAACATAAATAAGAGAAACAATACTGTAAGAGTAAAAGCCAGACGGATAAAACAAAAGGAATATAAATATCAGACAAAGACAATCAGGATAAAATATGTAGAAGCCAAACATCACAGAAAGGCCTTGAGATGAAGGTACGTTTTAAGACGTGATTTAAAAGATGATGCTGCCTCTGCCAAGCAAAACGGCAAAAGCCCGGCCATCTTCAGTCTTCAGCCTGGACAGCCTGCAGGATCCTGCCTGCAGGATCACAAGGGAGCAAAAGGTCAGAGAGAAAACTGGGAGCCAGGCCACGCAAGGCAGTAAAACCTTAAAATCAATCGTAAAAGATGGCAGCCGCCTCTTAGTTTTGGTTAAAAGTCTCTTTGTGGTTACAGCAGGTAAACAGGGCATTGCACGGTGAGAATAAATAAAAGCATGTATAATCCTCTGTATCGCTGAAATGTTGTTTCTGAGATGAAAAAAGCTCAACTGACCGCTTTTTAGTATGTTGCTAAAGTTAAGGCTCGGCTTGAAAAGGACTCTTGGAGAAGTTCTTGGAGGCAGGCTCAGTATTTTGATCGATTTATTTGACCTAGGGCAGGTTAGACACATTGAAAACACACACACACACACACACACACACACACACATGACCACAGGCTTGTAAGGGTTCATGGTAGTTCAATAAGGTATGGAACCTTTTTTAGAAAGTAGAAAAATTCAGTTTCTGGCTGTTTGAGTGTCTGACGGGGCAAATCAAACACACCTCTAGTTCTCAAATAAGGATGAGAAATTGCTCAAAGTGGAAACGTTGCTGAGAGAGAAAGAAAGAGACTGAAAGAGAGAAAGTCAGTCGGAGATGGAGAGAAGGGTGGGTGTGTCTGCTTAGCTCCAGTATGTACCAGTTAGCGTTTAACCCCATTTTTAACTTTGAGTGCAGCGGGGTGTGCGACGCTGACGCTAACGCTAATGCTAAAGCTAACACCAAAGCCACCACTTTCTCCATAGGAAAACAGCGTCTCAGCCACGTCACACCAAGGTGTATTTACTGAGACTACTTCCTGTATTTATTGTTCTTAGAGAATGACACGATTCTGATTCATAAATGTGGCTGATGAATGTTGGGAGTGAACCAGACGAAAAGGTGATCTTTGGTCCAGCAGCAGTTTTCTACTGATAGTTGGGTATAACTGTACTGAGGAGAGGTTGGTGACCCTCCATCCTTGTATTTCAATGCTACACTAATGGTACTAATGGTATGGTACTAATGGGAGTAAACTGTGACCCCTCCATCCTGTTGCCATTGTAGAAGTTCCACTTTTTTTACTGCAGGTTTGTTGAACTACAGATGAAATTTGGCTCCAATCGTCTGGAGGAATGAAGCCTCGCTGTCTGTCTGGTAATTGATTGGTTGAAAGATGTCAGAGTTTTGTGTTAAAATAGAATAATTTGTCTTTATTGTATAAGAAAGAATTGTCTGCAGTACTAATGCAGGACTGACTCATGATAACTGCATGAAGAGGGGCATTTTCAACGCCATCACAGTATATATATTTTATATTTATTAACGGTTAATTGGGCTGTAATACCCAGAAAAGCAGGCAGGAATACTCTTTATACTTGGATGTACCCTTGACTTCACTGCAGATCTAGCAGGGCATATATACCAATGAGCTCTCCTTCAGAAAAGATTTCATGCTATTTTTGAGTTATCTGCAAAAATCCTTTTTTTTTCAAAATAAAATCCCAGGGAGAGAGAGAGAGACAAAGAGAGAGAGGCAGCCACAGGATCATAGATAGAAACCCTGCTGCCTGCTGGAACACAGCGTCTTGCGTTTCAGTCGCAGCATCCTTCGTTCTCTGCGTCTAGGGAGAGCGGCAGTAAGACAGAGAGGGTTTGTTTGCGTATCTCAGATGTTTCACTTTCACAATGTCGGCGAGGTGTTGTAAGCTGCACCTTTCCCTAGTTTGATTGAAAAAAAACGTCATAAAGAGTGTTGGAGGTTAGCGAAATGCTGGTCAATTACATTACATTTCCTGTATATCAAGGTTTTGTGCTGCATTCAGTTTTGATAGAGTAGTAATTCATTTATTTTTGGTTTCACAAAAGAAGCGGCTGGAAGGAAAAATTACAACGTGAGGAAATCACAATCAAAGGTGTCAGTTGTTTGGTGTTTCTTCTTTCAGTCCAGGGCTGAAAATAAATTCTAATCTGAGCTGTGTGAGATGCACTCGCTCTTCTCAAACCCCGCCGTTCATCCCAAACCCCAGGGGGTCTGAGCACGGCTAATGGAGGAACACCAGAACGTACCGTACGAGCGACGTCCTCGTACTCCCACCAGAATACAGTAACGCATTAACACATTAACACCGAGGTTAAATGAGGGGAAAGTGAACGAGGCATTGGCGGGATGCGTTGGAAATTCACTGCGTGGTGATGATTTGCCTGAGGACGCGTTAGGGCGCTGAGTCCCTGTCTCCAACCGGTGCCTTCTCAGCTAAATAAATATTCTTCTTGTGTGTGTGGAAATCTCTTTTTACATGAGGTTTATTCATCTGTCCTGTTTTTGGATGTTAACAGAATCACTTACTTGAAAAAAAAAGATCTTCAAGGTCGAATGAACGGTTCTTTAAAAGGTATTTTATGCAACTATTCACCTTGAGGCAGGAGGTGTGTTGTTAGTCCCGCCCTCCTCCTCCTCATCCTCATTTGGTCAAATCCACTCGTCACTCATCTTGATGAGCTGTCTACCTTGAACCAGCATCCATCCTGAGGCTGAGGTAATCGGTATCCGTAAAGCCGCCACAGGCGTTGAAGAAGCAGACGGCTGATGTTCACCGTTCACCGTTTAGCTTCGCTGTTCTTTCGTTTGTTCCTGCTTTCCTCCGTTGTTGTTGTAGCTGTGATTTCCTGCTCTGTAGCCGCTTACCTCCCCTTGAAAGCCACAACTCAAGTGACCGCTGGCCACGCCCATATGACACGCCCAAAATGTCCCCAACGTCATTGAAACGCCAGGGAGATTGATGCACGAACACACACTCACTCTGCCAGGTGTTAGTGCCTTGCTCTACCCATTGAGCTACACAGGAACCATTGAGTTCCTCTGCAGCCGTACCCAGAGGGCATCTGATGTAGTCGCTCAGTTGGATTAGAGTTATGAGTCCACTAAGGCAGCTACAGTGCTACAGTTTCTGGGTGCTTTTCTTTGGATTCCTACAGAATTCATGTGTAAACTGCAACTCAGCTCTGTGCATCTTTGCAGTGGCTCAGGATCGCTGTTTGTTCAAAGCTTTTGTGGGTATTTGAAAGAAAATAGCAGTGTTTGTGGGCGGCACATGAGGCCTAGTGGTTAGAAAGACGGACCCATAATCAAAATGTCACAGGCGCAATCTCCATAAGAGCCAATATGTCCATCAACGGCAGATTTTCTTGGTGAAGAACTCCTACCTGATCAGTCACTGTAAGGCGCCCTGGAAAAGACTGTCAGCTGCTGTGACTGTCTAAAATATAAATGTCTCTGTTTATGCCGAGAGGAAAATATCAGTTTTTCCCTCCCTGTCCCTCCCTTATTTCCTTCACAGCTCTGCTGCACATTATCCTGAGGCCATTTCACCTGACGAGAGTCTGTCTCTTCGTTTATTTGCACAAATGATAAAAACACTGGATAAAAAAGAGAGAAGAGAAACAAAAACTGTGCAGGTTGGATAGAAAACTCCCAAAGGGCTTATTAAAATGTCACGCTTCAACAATGACACAAAGTACATCTTTCAAAAACTAAAATAAATCATCTTTCTCCATACATTCCCCCACATTTTCACATTTTTTGGGGCGTTACATTTTATAATAGGGAGTTTTGGTCGGAGCTTTTTTTGAAACCACTTCAGTCAAGAGCAAGACAAACCAGTCAAGTCGCTGTTTGCCTTTCTTTCCATTGTTGTGTCTCGTTGTCCTCCATGCTAACGCCGCTCAGCCAAGATGAAAACTCAGGTCTCAGGTGAATGATGATCAGACGATCAGATCAGAATTGAAACAAGCCTCACGTCACTTTGAAATGTGAGGGGAACATCTCAACTGGGACAATGTGACTTGTGTGAACGCAGCCTAAGACCCGCCCTGGTCTTGACCTACAGAAATACGCCACCATGTACTGGTGCTGTGAGCCTCATAACTACAACGTCTGGAACATTTCTCATATTTTAATGCAATTTCTCAGTGGCAGAGTTGGATTCTAATGGTGGGTTTGATGCTTCTGTGTTTGCCGAAAGATAAAACCAGTGTTTTCCCCTTTCTGGCTCATTTGTCACAGCTCTGTTCTACATCTTCCTTAGGCTGGTGCTTCAAAAGTTTCTTGGAGCTTGGAGTGTCTTGGAGTTTCAGTTTGGAGTTTCTGTTCTCACTAAAATATATAGTATTAGCAGAAATACCAAGGGTAGGATGAGTGGAAATGGCCACAGTGCTAATTTTCTTTGGAGAGATCTTATAAAAGATCCATAGATAGGCTGTGAGGGAATTTCTTCACATGTACCATTGTCCAATTAAGTTTTTACTCGTTTATATTTAATAACCTTCAGGAGGCCCGATGAGACTGAGAACGTCTTGTTCGTGAGACCAAGCCAAGAAAGCAGCATCATGAGAAGATTATCGTTGCAGACAAACAATATACAACAATGTACAAGACGGTAAAAAAACAAACCAGTAAACCAGTAATCAGTGGTCACACCAGCGGGATCGAACCAGTTTCAACCTTGACTTAACGAGGTACAGAAGCTCTTTAGTCAGTCTGTCTCCAGATCTGTGTTAATAATTTAAACTCAGCAAGAGAGACCAACGCTTTCAGAACCACTTTGCAGTGAGCTCCATGTGAACGTTGCAGCAGTGGCCAGACCAACACACACTCATGCAAAACTGACGCCGGTAAAAGCACAAATTAGTGAGTTTGTACGTTTTTAAAATTTGATGTAAAAACAGATTTTTACTGATGCACAAACCAGCTGCTTGATCTTCACATTACATGACTTCTGATTGGTGGAGCTGACTGCTAGGCTAGTGCTCCATGACTTCTGATTGGTGGAGCTGACTGCAGGCCTGCTGGGACCTGCACACCCAAAATACCACCACTGTGTCAGGAACAAGCGATAGTTGAGTGGCTGCAGGAGCTTGGAAGCGGTGATGAAAATTGCCTTCAGGCTGCAACAGAAGATTATTTCTATCAGCGGTAGAAGAAGTGCATGAAAGCTCTTTTGACTAAATCAATTTGCACCTTAGGAACAGACTTTTTCTGCATATTTTTCTATTTCCCTTTCCCAATTTGTTAAATGAATAACTCACCTGGGTGGGAAATAACTAGCAGCCGCCAGTCAAATGATGATGACACTATTCTATCCTAAACATGTGGTTGGCTGGTGAGGTTTGGGATTAACCAACCACTGTGGCCTGTACCCAAAAAAAGGTAGTTTCCTGGCCATATCCTATCCTATCCCCTTGAAGTTACTTCCTTTCAACATATTGGGACTATTTTTCGGTGCTGCTTTCTCAAGTTTCTCAGGGAGTTGAGTTTGAGTACAACCAAGTTAGACCATTTGAATGAAACCATGTTTGATGCTGCTTCTGTTGTTTCCCAGCGTCACCGCTAAGCTCACACCTAAATGATGGATTTCTTTCTAATACACTCTGGGCTGCATTTACTAAGAGGCACACTAATAACTACCAAACCAAAATAGGCCAGTTTAGTGTCTGATTTATTAGGACCACTTATGCACATCAAAACAGTGGCTATTTTCCAGTTGAAACAGCAGAGGAGCATCGTAGTCCCATACCCCGCAGCATCAAAGCATCAGACAGCCAGGTGAGAGAGCAGACTGTGATCTCCCACTGTAGCTGATCAGAGGCCAGCAGATGAAGAGTTGCCAGAAGATTTGTCAGTGCGGGAATGGCACGACTCCCCTTGGTCCCCTTGGTTCCAGTTCCAGTTTTTAGTGATAATATAACTTGACAAGCTATAATTTCTTTTAATCTCATCCTCTGACATTTGAAAGAGTCATTTTCAAACGGAGCGCTCTCTCTCTAATGGGCTTCTTATTCTCTTTCGTATTTTCTCTCCCTCTGCTTGTTGTGCCTTTGAACAAATATCACAGCAGCCGTGGCTTCTTCTGAGCGATAAATACCCATAAAAACCCACAATTATGCACGTTTTGGTTTAGTAAACTGATGGGAGTGATTCATTTCAATAATCACCTCCTCCATTTTTGCACCCTACCATTACCACTCCTCAAAATACATTAATTGTGTCAAACTACAGGTTAGTAGACCAGAATCTGCACTTTTTCTACATGCAACTGCATTAGAGCTACTGCAATACCGTAAATAAAGCCCTGTCTATCCATTTTAGAAGAAAATGTTACCTGATGACCATTGCTCAATATTAAAATATAAATGAATCCATCCTCTAACATGTGACTGTACATCTCCTAATCCGTCATATTCAGTAGGGAGTTTTGCTTTCATGCCAGTAATCATTTTGTCAGAGTAAGTGGCCCATTTTTAAAGTAACTCGTAACATCGTGGAATGAAAATGGACAGCATCTGTAACGTCACGTCAACTTGCAGCTAACTTGGATTTGAACTTGGAAGTGTCTGGATCATTCATAATATATGTGCTCATTTTTGATCTCATGCAGATTTCATGTTGTGAACACTTTACATCTCTGCATGGTGCTGCAGCGGCTCATTTGGATGGCAGCAGTTACCTCTCGCTGCCATTTGGGGCCGCCAAACAAATGTCCCCAAAGTAGTTGATAAGTATAAAGAGGTAATTACTCTTCAGTGGACTTCGTTTAGTTTAAGAATGTGTACAAAACGGTGGAGTACTAGAGTACTGGGTTTGTGGTTTGACCTTTTAAATGTAGGAAATTCTATTACAATGTATTTTCAACTTTGAGAAGTTGATAAAAAGTAGGATGTTTGTTTTTAAATGGAGGGGATAAAAGTATCAAGTTCCTCAAATGAAAAGTTAAGACTAATACTTAATCACAGTGATATTTAACATTAAAATACTGATATTTAATGCACCTCTTGAGGACAATTAACTAAATGAAGCTACTTCTTAACATTTGGAAATGCTCGACTGAGATGATTCTCAAGTACAGTAATTGAGTCACAGTATTTAACTTGTTTTCATCCACTGAGACAAACACTAAGAAATGAACTCATATTTAGTTTCAGCTAGAGTTTGATGCATGCCACTATTAATATCTGAATGCAGCACTGCAGCGGCTCCAGTCTCAAATCTTTCAGTCTGGTCTCAAAATGTAATAATTGAGTCTCGCCCGGCGACCCCGCCTAATGAAAATGTATTGCAGTTCTTGTCATAAAGGGTCCCAACAGATGAAAACCCATTTTGGCTGCAGAAATGAAAGAATCCAGGATATCAAGAAGAATACTGATGTTTGTATACATATTTGTTTTTTCTCAGTAAACTGTATCAGCGTCAGAATCACTTTATTTTCCAAGTACAATAAATGTACAAGCATTTAAAGCTGCACGAGGCAACTTCTACCATGATACCAAAGGAAAGCAAAGGGACGAGAGAGGAGAACATCTAATGTTCGTGAGTCCAACTTTCTCTGGACGGCCCGCTAACGCTCACGACATTTTGATCCGTCACTTCCTGCGGGCGGAGAAGCGTCCACACCCAACACCTGAATTGAAATCTTCAGGAGATTGGGCTCTTCTTTGTTGCAGCCCCACTTTGTGATGCCTTTAATGTGAGGTTTCATCTGAATCAATCTGGTCAGGTTGCATCAAGCCCTGTCACTTTCTGTCACTCTGTTAGTCATTTTTGCAGCCATAACGGTCCAGCCCGGTCCAAGGGGAGGTTCATATTATCCGAGAAGTGCTGCTTCCATGGCTGCTCTCCAATCATCATCCATCATCTACTACGTCTACTCGCTGAGCCAGTTCCTTTCTTACTTTTTTCCGCTTTCAACCACAACACCATCAACACGCCCGATCTCTGAATTGTATTTGTGCTTTGGGTTTTGTGTTTTATCTACAACTCCAGTGAAGGTGAATTCAGGTTTGTCACAGCAGCATCCGGCTGGTGGCTGGTGGTGATTTCCCTCCCTGGTCACACGCGTCTAGTTTGTTTTATCTGCAGGTTGCTGCAGTGTCGCTGTGGGACTGATAACTTCAGTGCTATGTGATGCGCATTGGAGTGTATTTAGGTTATGTACTTTCTCTCAGACACACACACACACACACGCAGGCAACATTTGTGGAGGCTTTTGCAATATTGGTGGCTTGGTTGATTTGTTCACATAGAACAAACACGCTGGCCTCAAGCGCAGCAACATCACATTGCTAGAGACAATAACCCAGAGCAGCTTACAATAACAGAAGAATAAGCTTCAGTTCCTCCATCACTGACATTACAAGCAACCAAGGAGGTCAAAGGTCAGAGCCACAGCGCCTGATAATAGATGAACAAAATATTCCTGTGGCCCCAGAAGGAACATGAACAAGAGACGTGGTAGGAAAGGAAATAAGAGCCGAGAAGAAAAAGTGCCTTTATTACAGCAAGTAGAGGAGGAGGGGGGGTTGCGATGTTTTTTCTTGAAGAGTTTTGAGCTTGCAGAGGAAGATAAGGAGTGTTTTTGAGTATTTCTTGAAGAGATACGTGTGTTTTCCTGCTTTAACATGGAGGGTGTGAACAGTGGCAGACGCTTTGTCTTCTCAACGCGCCGACTGCTGAGGCTTTTCATCGCCGTGCTTTGCTGGTTCTGCTCAGAAAGACCCATGAGATGAGGAGCACTCGTCTGTGGCTTAGCATGTTATTTATAGTGTCATGACACACACACACACACACGCACACACACACACACACACACACACACACAACCTATTATTGCTGCTGCCATGATAATCCCTGTGCACCATCTGAATACTGAAGCAGTCCCATTTACATTCCAAATCACTTGTAATGGCTTGGCTGCTGCAGC
>CABFOQ010049614.1:0-41425 GCA_900660455.1 Gephyroberyx darwinii | reverse complement strand
TGCTGAAGATTAGCCCGACTTGTCCAAAGTGCCCCCCGTTTACCATGATTTAACCCTTGTGTGGTGTTCGTTTTTCTGTTACTCACCCAACGTTCGCGGGTCTGGTGGACAACATTATTGGGTTTTTAAAACAATACAGCCATAACAATTTATGTAAAAATACTTAACAGATGTTCTTCTCAGGGGCTCCTCAATTTGGCTTCCCTGTATACACTTGCAAGTTCCACGTATATGATGAGGCAGCATCAAAGGCAGCCCAGATCTTGATTCCATATTTTGCGGGTTTAGACGGCATGTACTGCCTGAAAGGGCAGCGGACCGTAAATGGTGTAAGCTGCTCATCAACAGTAATGTTGGGCCCAGGGTTGTAAAACAGGGGAAAGCAGTCCACCCACTTGCCCTACACTGACCTGATTGCAGCTAGCTGGTCCCTCTGCCACCAAGCTGGTCTGGTGTATGGTTATCAAAGCAGAGAATGCTGGAAATAATGTGGAAGTTTTCCAGAGACATTGTGGCACAAGAAGGTTATCTGCCAGTTTCTGCATCACAGAGATTCTGTGGATTCCCCATTGGATGTGAAAACACCAGCAATGATAAGAACCACAAAATATGCACGTCAATGGATTTGGTCCATCTTCTTCCACCTCTCTCCAAAAGCATGCCTTCCCTCCAAATTAGTGCAGTCTAGAATGATTTTCTGGATGGTGTCTGGGATGATATGTTCAAAAGAAGACTTTATGTACTGCACACCGCCAACCATGTCGCCCCTGGTTGCATCCTTATCACATTGGCAGCCATTAGCACTTCTTGCTCATTCCTTGGGCAAGAAGATCATTCAATTTCACCCTTATGGACTGGGAGTATGTGTGTGTGGGGCATGTGGCCCAGGTAGGAGGAAGACAGAATGAAAGGATACAGCAAACCTTTTTGTTTCAATTTTCCTATGTTTACTTATTTTTAACTAGAATTTCCTTTTACTTTTATACTTTTATTGCCCTTGGGTCCAGTGGACCCGAACACCACATATGTAATATAAATGTGCAGGGGGGGTGCACAGTGTGCACTCAATTAAAATGTGTTCTTTTACATGTTCTTCACAGAAAATGAGCCAAGGCCAATGAGTCGCAGGTTGAAAAAATAATTCATTGTATCATTTTTCTTTTAGTAAACATTGAAAACGGGTCCCACAGACCCGAACACCACACAAGGGTTAAGCAAGCACACTAATAATAAGAATAACTGATATTAAAAGTAGACTTCTTTAAGTAAGCACACGAATACGAATAACTGAATTTAAAAGTTGCAGGCACACTACTAAAAATAATAATGATAAAAAGTAGGTGTTCTAAGTGTAGAGCAGGAGCAGAGCATCGTATCGTCGTTACGTCACTGCCCGGGGTTTCCTAGTGAAGTGAACCCGACGGCGTCATGGCGGAGGCCGGTTGTCTGAGGAGCCTCTGCTGAAATGCCAGCTCTCTATAATCGCGGTTGAAAGGCGAAAGCTTTACTTTTTTACATCCAGGAAAACCGAAAGGAATATTGTTTTGCGATTTTGAGGGAACGAAATAAAGAAACACTGCACCAATTCCACCGAGCTGAATCCTTCGGTGCCACTCTCCCTGGCTGGGAGTAAGCTGGCTAGGTAGCTATCAGTAGCTGCTAGCCAAAGAAAATAAGGGAAAGGACCGCTCAAGTCGGACGGCAGATTCAGATAGGCAGTTAATCATAGATTCCAGGTAAGCTAAAATAACATCAACTAACATAAACAACTTAGAACTCCGTAACCCCCTAGCGCGGCAAGAAAGCAAGCTAACGTTATAACGTATGCTGATACTAACGTTACAGCCGTGTGAAGTGTGCGGCTGATGAAAACAAGAAGGAAGAGGGCGAGCTAGTTTGGGTTTGTGGGTAAAATAAGTATTAAATGAGTCGAGCACCTACAGGCTGTGATCAACTGTTTGTAAAGGCACTTGGCACTAATTTAACGCTGAGTATTCAAACTCAAACTGAACTATCCGATTGTTTAACATCACTGTTACAATTAACTAAGTTTTATCGTTTTGTTAGCTATCTTGTAAGCCTCACGCTGCACACCGTTCCTTGGTTAACTTGCTCAGTTAACGTGGGGCTAACATCCCTGTCAACTCGTGTTTACTGTAGCTAGCTCAGACGGTTAACGCTAAATTAAAATCCATGCATTTGACGTGAGGTCCCATATCTTTGGGCAAATGCGATTGAATTATTCCAACGGTTGTAATGTTGTCTAGGCTAAAGACCCAGGCTAGCAAACACTAACTACAGCCAAGAAACCTAACTTAAAGTTCATACAGCAGTGAGGTTACACAAGTAGTGTGTTATCCTGGTTTGTTGAAGGATATTACTCTCCATCTGGCCTGTGATTGAACTAAGTCGCTGGCTGGCTAACGGCCGCGCTGGCTGTGTCTGCATACATTACAGTTAACGTTACCCCGCCAATAGCCAGTAGCTTGCGTCGTTAGCTGGTATTAGCTTACTAGCTACGAGCTAAACATTAGCCTCGCTAGTAAATGTGGACGGCGGCCTGAAGCAAATGAACCCTGGTTGACACAAGAGTCAAGTAACTAAGTTTGTGGGCCTGTGTAGAATAAGTTATTGTGGATGTGATAATGTTAGTGTTGGTGAGAGCGGCGGCGGAGCTTTGTCTGAAGCTGAAAACACGCTCCTGCTGCGCAGGCCTCATCAGGCCTCTGCAGTCAGGGGATAAATACAGCTGCATGTATAGCTATCCAAACAATTGGGTTAATGCTGTGTTTAACAATAGGTATCCATAACAATAACGTGCTTTGGAATTTCGTAGACAAAGTTTATCAACCTCAGAAGTGAAATGTAGAGCAAAGCAGAACTGTTCAGAATTTACAAAATAATGGGCTAGAAATTGTATTGACTGCTTGAAATGCACATTCATTTAAATGGTTCAACTTTGATGAAAATGGCAGAAGACCTTTAATGAGCTTAATTTCTCTTTCAGAATAGGATGACTTGCATGGATACATTGTTTGATTTTGCTAACTTGATTTTAAAAAGTAACTGCCTAATCTTTCAGTCCTAGTGAAATGAAAGTGAAATGAGTCAACTATGATTTAAAAAAAAAACAAACAAAAAAAACTCATTTCTGGTGTGGTATTTTTCATGTTGGTAATGTTGGTAATTCTCTTTTGCAGGTTAACTGCTTGGAACATTAGACTTATTACTTGTTATTTATTGTTGTGAAGTCTATATTTTGGACTTTAACATGGCTGGGCGCAGTGAGGATGAAAGTGTAAGCAACAGCAGTGGCGAATCAAGGTAATGGAAATTCTTAATTCTCAGAGAAAGGGATGTTGTGTTAATACTAATTAAAGTCTGTTTTTGTTTACAAAAAAAACAAAACTGTTAGCTGAATACTAGCTTCATAAAGCTGTATGCTCACTACCTGGTTATCTGAAAATATTTATTTGTACCTGCATCACACATCAAACTTATGATGAACCTTGGAGATGACCTTTATTTTGAGCTATAATGGATGGAGGAAAATAAAGATTGTAACACCTTTCATTGGCTGGATATGAAACCTGAGACACAAAAATACCTGAGGAAAGCTGTGAGGTTTTAATTGTAATTGAGATTATTGTTAATGATATTTGTTCATCCTTTTGTTGGGTATGATTTAAGCAGTTTGTATGTCTTACAGTCTCATCAGAGGGACATTTCCATCAGGTCAGGTTAATACTAAAATAGGATTCCTGACTTTGGTGCATATAGATTATATACAAGCTGATGCAGTGGGGCATTTTTTCATTAAGATTTTTCTGAGCTTTAAGACAATGTTTGATGGTAGGCAAAAGCATTTCTGGTGTACTTATATGGCTGTGATCTGTGAGCTCTAGCCTTTGTCTCTATATTCAATCATGATAGTTAAAAAAGTGAGCCATCTTAATGAAACTTGTAAAAGTTGCTGTTTGCCAATATGAAATGTAATCATTACTTGCGCTTGTTCTTTTAGAGTCTGAATCTGTTTGTGTTATATGTCGGCAAGTATGAGGTCAGGGTATCTGCAGGTCTTGTAAAAAGTCTGAAAACATAATGAAAAATGAATGATCTAAAGTTATTGCCTTATATGTTACATCCAGTTGTATTATTTTCACTATGCAATGATAGGTTTCTTTGCACTGTATGTCCACTGTTAGATTAATGCAGACCAATGTTAGTAGTACAATATGCATCCTGTCTGCTTTACTGAACACAGTTGGACTTTGTGCCCCTTAACAATTCATTTCCTGGTGTCATTTTTTATTATTCTGCCCATGTACAGTTTCAGAGTGTTCTTTAGCTATGCTCACTGGGAAATATGCTGCTTTTGGCAGCTTTGTTTCTTTATTTTAAAATTCAATTCCAGGTAGTGTTTAAAGGTCTTCATTTTGGCTTCCTGAAACGTACAGATACCCTCAATCAGTGTTTCCTGCAGGAAAATCATTAGGCAAGGTGGTAGTGACCCGAGGAGGAAGGTATATATAAGACACTGCCCGTCAAAAGTTTTGGGACACCTTGTCCTTAATGTAATGTCTGTCTTTATGTTCAATTAAGTAAGACAAAATGCCTGCAGAAGTTTGTTAACATAAAACAGCAATTTACTAATACTTTGGGTATATTTATGCAACACTCAGCTTCATGTACATCATGTTCAAAGTGTCTTCCTTGGTATGAAGAGTTGGTTTTGCCTAAATGATGATGATGATTTGACAGTTTTCTTTTTCCAAACTACTGTTCAAAGCACATCTTGAAAATCCTTTGACTCAAAGGTGGTTTAAACACCTTGAAAGGTAGCCACTGATGAGTGCTGACATCACAAGGGTGTAAAGTGGGCGGGGCATGTCATTATTCCCAAAGTCACAAATGTCTACATGTGTGATATTGTATTGAACCTAGTTAGTTTTTAATGTGTTAAGTTATCGCAAACAAAGATGCTTATGTATGAAAAACATTCATTGGAAAAGCTAGGTGTCCCCAAACTTTTGATGGGCAGTGTATATACCTGTTGCCTCAGGGTGGCTGCAGGCCAGTTAAAGCTTGAGGTGGCGATGTGGTCTGGGTTGTGGATGAGCGCAGGCTGGGGAGCTTGGCTCTGAAAAAAGCATGTTATTTTGGGCAGACATTTCTGCTTAAATGTAAGGTAAACGCGAGTTTAGATAATTCTTTCCTTTATCCAGTTATTTAGGATAAGGTTGGCTAATGTAAATGCAGATGAAAAGTGATGCCTTGAAAGTGAATGCAGTGAAAGTAGTTCTGATATTTTAAATATTAAAAGATTCATGTAAGATTGTTGCTCTTATAGTCAGTCAGATATACTCACATTAAAGTTAAAATGTCAGCGATGAAACAATGTGGGTTCAGTTACCTGTGCTGCTGCTCCCAAAAATAATACTCCCCTCTGCTTGCAGTGAATCTTTTTGTCCTGCAGATGTCGCTGATAACCGCTGTCTTTACTCTGGAACTCAGTTTGGTTCCAATGTAATGAATCACTACAATGAAATATTGATTTTCTCAACCAAGCCGCCTTGCCTATAAAGCGCGGTAAACCCAGCCTCAATAATATAGAGGCCCCCTATTCTGAAATTTTACTATACCCTCTTTTATGGGTACCACATGTACTTTGTATTGCTGTTTTGAGGAACAGTGAAACGCAGTACCACACAATTCTCAAATAGGAACTGTACAGATCCTCTTCAGAGTAATATACAATGATGAACCTTTCTCAGTACTTAGACACAGTATTGTTTATTTTGATAAACATTGAAGTTTTGCAACATTTTTCAGAACCATACTCTCAATGACTCATGTACACAATAGGAATTACTGCTACTGTTAAAAGACTTGTAATACATTTGTTTGTGTGTACATAAATGTCCACAGTAACTCCGACGATGAATCGGGTTCTGGTTCGGGTTCTGCGTCTGGCTCAGGCTCGGGCTCCAGTTCCAGTTCCAGTAGCAGCAGCAGCCAGTCGGGGAGCAGCGACTCAGGAACTGGGTCAGACTCTGGCAGCCAGTCAGATTCTGACTCGGAGAAGTCCAAGGAGAAGATCGAACCACCAAATAAGTCAAACATTGACGGAGCTGAGGTACAGAAGGGTGTCATTAAATTAATTGGCTCCACAATACAACAGGTGCATACATATGGAACCTTCTGTTTTGATATCATTACCTGATTCTGGATGGAAAATTATGTTTTAATGATGCAGGAACACTGGTTGGATTGGACTGAAAGGATCACAGAAGCTACCGTCTTTATACACCTGGGCTTTTTGTTTTAGAGAAAATGAGATGATTCTGCCTAGAAAACATTTGAATATATGATATGTGTAAACTATTCACTCAACCTTCCCTTACTTTGCACTGTACTGATTGCAGTTTTGGAAGTCCAACCCGAGTATCTTAGCAGTGCAAAGGTCGGCTATGCTCAGGAAACAGCAACTCCAGCAGCAACAACAACAACAGCAGCAACGAAGCTCCTCAAATAGTGGATCCGATGAGGTTGGTAACTACTCAGTTGTTTAACATTGATCCTCAGTACATATAAACCCATTTTTCCTTTTGAGAAAATATTTTGTTTTGCCGTTGCACACATTATTGCTGATGCATCCGTTGCCATGTGAACCCTTTGAAGTAGAAATGCACATTTGAAATATTTTTTCAGATTTTCCAGATAGTTTGTTTTTGTCAGGCAATCAGGCAAAAAAATGTACCACCTGATAAATAATATTGAGTTTTGAAGATGTTACGGTTGATACCACTGTATGAGTAATTGGAATCAATAGATTTTTTGGAAATTAAATCAGTCAAGTTTTGAATGCAACCACCAGTGGGTGCATCACGGCTTTTCAGCATGATGACTTTTTTAGCAACTCCATTCATTTGAGCTAAAGCTCAGGAATACACTTATAATGTTTTACAAAAAATAAATGTTTTTGCATAACTGGCCATTAGATTAAGCACTTGATCATCAACCATTCACAAGGCTTTCTAGACTTTGTGATGATGGCATTCCTGAATAAGTAAACCGATGTATTAGCAGTTAAGGACCTCCCACTTCTTCCCTGTATTTTTTTAGGGTTGTGCACAAGTCCTTTTTCACATGGTCGACTATTCAGTGTGTGGTCTAAACAATGTAAATTTCAGACTAAAGCAGATCACGGATGAAAATCATCACTTCCATGACTTTCTGCTCTCTGCTGATTGGTTCATATCGTAATGTTGTAAATAAGGACCGAGATATAGTCTCATATTAGTCATATTAGTTGGGCTAGCTCCATCTTCCTGGCGGGTAGAGATAGCTAGATGGAGCCATGCTACCTTCCACTGGACCAGATTGGCCTTTACTTTATAGTTTGTCCACACTGGGCTTTAGTGTGGCTTTGATGAAGACATAACTGCTAGTAAAAGCAGCTGCTGGAGGATGAGAACAAAACAAAGAGGATTTTTGTATAGACGGGAGTGGTTCCAGGACGCTGGAATACACTGTTGAGCCTTCTTGAGGTGTTCTGGGCCCAACTCAACGAAACATCAGTAAAGGAAGGTGCCCACTTGATAACGCCAATGACATGCCATGTAGTGCTATTAGAGTAGGTAGTTAGCGAATGGTGCAACCTGAACGAATGACGCTGTAGATTTATGACAGTGTAGGCTGTGTAGTATGCTATGGTGTTCATTTGATGGTTTTTGTATCAATCTTATAACATCTGAATTGGACTTCTATGAGTGTTCGCCCTGGAATATGGCACAAGGGATAGTAACATCTTATCCTGTGGCATTGATTAATGCTTCTGTAATTCGCTATATTTCCAATTGAAACAGGTGGTTGGCGGCGGGACATAATGCAGGGAGGGACTGTTCAAAAGTGGACCGGTTGGGCCTTAACAAACTTGGAAAGCCAAAAGCAGTGATGCTCATTGTGTACTTGGTGTACTTTGAAAGTTGTGAAGTTGCACATTTCATGATTGGAGGCAGGGATTGTTCAGAAACCTGTGATGGTTTTATTGGTTGGAATTTTTATCTACGCCTACTGATATGTCATGAAATAACTATGAGTAATTATGATAAGGAGGATTTACTTTAAATAACATCAGAAGCCCCTGTAGTAACTGGGCTATGCCATAGCTCTTACTCAGCCATTTGAGCTCTATAGTTGGTTCACATACTTGAATGACGTATCTCCACCTTTTTAAAAAAACAAAAACAAACAATGGCCAAATTGCAAGAACAGACCAAAGCCCTATTAGTCAACAACTTGGCACAGCTCTGGATTTCTGTTGTCAGGTAATAGCGGAGGGCTGAGTACGTGTCACTAGAACATATTACTATTTCTGTTTGTCTATATTGGTTGCCTGTTAGTTTTAGAATAGCTTTGAAGATTTCTCTGATTACTTTTGACTTGGCTGTTTGCCAAGTTGAATGATATCCCATAATGGGCTGGGAAGAAAGTTTAAAAAAAATTACAAAAAAATAACCAATTACACCAAAATTGGTCAAGCCAGTCATAAGCTTAGGAAGATGTATTCATATCTTATTCATATGTTGCTAATATTAATCAAAATTGACAAATTAAACGCTACGCTTTAAACAATCAAACCGTGGAACTATTCATATGTCACTCATATGTCAGGACAGGTGAGCCTTGTTTTTACATACCTAAGCCTATTTATTGTGTGCCAATTGAGTGCAGTTCCTTTACCTATTAAGTGGGCTGCTTAAAGTCAACAGGGTCAGCCTTACCTTTGTCCTGTGTGGAACACCTGCTAAATGTGGGTTATTTTGAGCAGTGACTGGTAAATTTGTTAATTCCACCAGTCACTGTGTTGGGTGAACAAAGTTTGTCCAAACTGGGGAAAACCTCACCAACTAGATTGTTTAGCAATCACACACTCACGCTGATGCTAATACATGACCCTCTTTTTATGTCCGCTACGCTTTATTATTCTTCCTATGACCGCTTTCGGACACTGTACTTAAAAACGTAGTTACCAAACGAAAATCGCTTGGATATGAAATCTCAGCATTTTAAGCAGCTTATTTTTTGTCTGTATTACCTGCTTTAAGCATTCCATCATTGTCAACATACCTAAATCAATACTATGAACTAGAGCCCATAACATGTGCAGCTTTTTATGTTTTTTTTAATTAATTATTTGGTTTGTAAAAAAAAATGTGAGTGGCTAGTAGAATTTATGAATCTACCAGACACAGGTTAGTGGTCAAAATGTTAATTTTCCACCCTGATTGTTGGTATAATATGGTTTGATTCGTTTAAAGACAGAAGAGGTGAGGAATCCCTTTAAACTGGAAATCATTGGATGAGTTGTGGGCTAAGTGTATGTGTGGTGTCATTGTAGTGTAAATGTAATGTAGGTCTGATCAGTGCCGACAGCAGGAATAGTGAGCTTTCAGGTAACGTAACAGCCATATTGGTTCTCAGCTCTTGGGCAACAACGGCTGTGAACAGCTGATTGCGTTTCTAAATTTACAACTAAGCCGCCTCAACAGAATCGACTAGACATGGTTCATTTCTGTGCTGTTTTTGACTGAGAACTGATTTTTGCCCCTAATACATCTGATTGTTTTTTTTATTTTATTGTTTTGATAATGTCTGCTTGTAATTGACACATTCGATTGCTCCCTAGCCAATTCATCTAGTAGATGCTAGTTTTAGTTGTGTCATGTTATCATTAACATCATCAGTTGCTTTGCTAAATTAGCCTGCTGGCTAGTTCACTAGATAACAAAGCCAAAACAATTGTTTGTTCAGGTTAACAGAGCTTTCTATTTGAGTAGAAACTAGGGTTAAAGACAAGACAATTTAATGCATCACAGTAACCTACATTTGGAAACAAATCTACCATATCACATTTACTTGTAAAGTTACTAAATGGACATACATCCACACCACAACAATCTTTTTTTCCCCTCGTGTCTCTTTTTGTAGGCTGGTTATTATATATTTAGCCATTATGTGCGTACAGTCATTTCTCCAATGGACCTCCATAATGGCGCCAACTATGGTTGCTGGGAGATTTGTGATGCAACTGCAAAGTCTCTGTAGAGCATGGGCAGTTATGGGACACCAGAATTTTACGCCTTCTGGAGGTGTCCTGGGCCTCATTTAATGAAACGTCTTTAATGGGAGGTGCCCACTTGTTGGTGACACGCTGATTATTTATGAACATCCCTCCATTGAAACTTGATGATAATCTTTTATAGGACTCATCAAGTAGCGATGATTCAGACTCATCAAGTGGATCCAAGAGGAGAAGAAATTCAGGCTCTTCCGACTCTGGATCTGGTTCTGGATCCGGGAGTGGTTCTGGATCTGATTCATCAGCAGAGGACAACAGTGATGAGACTGCATCCGACTATGAGCCCAGTCACAAAGTCAAAAGCAGAAAGCCTCCAGCCAAGTAAGTATAGTAGTTAGTTGCCCTTTTATAGGTGGTTAGCTATGTATCAGACCAAGTATTCAGTACGGTCTCCCGAGACATTGGCTTCCCATGCCAGATTAACCCAGCTACTGTCCATACTCTGGTTAAGGTCTTATTCAGGTTAATCTGTTCACAAGAACCTTTGATACCCTGGGATTGAGTCTCCTTGTTGTCATAAATAAACCAGTTGATAGAATATTCCCCCTCCCTCTTTGAGTGAACAATAGTTGCTTACTTTTAATACAGGGAAAAGAAATCATAATCCCAACAGTGATAGTAGTTAGATAGTTAGGAATGCACCAATCAGCCGTTCATCCAATCATAATCTGCTGATAGATGTTCTAAATAGATCATTGGTGATTGGGCAAGCACCGTTTCAACTGCCTGATCATTTTTCTACATTTCATTATTTATGCTCATGTGCCATTTGACAGTAATTGAATATGATCATTTTTAACTGTTTTAAAATAAATAATGGTCCTATCTCTAAATATTCACTGAAATGCATTTCCAAATCTCATGGTATTTTTTAACAAAGGGCCTATTAATATAAAGTTACCAAATCTTTTTTACATCTGTCAATATTGTGGAAATTTGACTAACTCCCTCTGGTGGTCAACAGAATCAAACATTTTACTTCCCAGTTGAGCTATTGTCACTCATACCCAGATTTGAGTGAATGCTCTGATTGGTTAACAGTATGCATCATTAATGAGGTGCTCCGTAGTCTGTCAGACATTATCCAGCAGTTGCTTGCTGAACTAGCCATTGACATTATGGATTGTCACTGGGTGCCAAAGTTCCAACGCTAGATATTTTCTCCAAAAATGTAAATATTGGTATGCAGTGGAGGGACAATTAGACTCACTCTGTCCTACAAGCTCTGCGCTAACCATTTTGGAAAGAGGACTTCAGCAAGTGGATTAAAGTGGATTTTCTAGTAATTTGATGTTTATGAAAAGGTTGGTATCATCCCATCATTTTATGAACTGAAAAGTCACAAACTCAGAGGTAAGTAATACTAACACAGGGTACCTTGGTAGGCTAAGTTGTCTTGTTAGACAAATGAGCATGTTTGAGAAAGCACCTTCCACAGGATTTCTCCACACACTCCATTTAAAAAATATGTCCATTTAACAGAAGCTAAAACCAGGAAGGTTAACAGACATAAACAGGCTTATCCATGGCTGTGATTTCAGATCAGCCTGGATTGTGCACCAATTTTGTTTTTGAAATGTGGGGATAAACATCCCCTTAGACCAATGGCATTATGTCTGAATGTAGCTAATTAAAAAAAAAACTGTGCTGCCAACTGAGACAAACATTGTTTGCTAGCCTAGCAATAGTTGGCAAAGAGACCTATAAATGATAAAGAAAAGGGAACCTAACATGCCTGTCCCTTGCTAGGTGCCTGTTTGCAACAAACAGTGATTCTCTTACACAAAACATAACAAAGTGTATACAGTTACACAGACGCTAATGGCCCTTAGGCCAGATAATACATAACAGCTTATTATTGCTAACATTTGTATTGTGTATTTGTCACATTGGCATAGATTAGCCAGTTGAACGGACTTGTTAGTCATTTGCCCGCTCCGTCCAGCTGGTCTTTCTCCTTTGCCTTTGTCTTTTCTTGTTTGTTGTGAGGAGGAATGTTTCCAAACGTTGTCTATGTATGCATTGAAACCAGCCCTGCTGGTTTACATTACAGCTGTCTCATCAGGGACTGATTTACACCTGGCACACCAAGTGAATGCAATTAACTACCTGGTAGGAAAAAAACCCGGGCTGGGCTCCGTGGACCAGGAGTGACAATTACTGATATAAGTCATAAATAGATAAAAATACTGGGCCTCATTCACCAAACGTGTGTAAGATCAGATTTGACCGTAAGCGTTTCTACGAACACAGTCATAATTTTTATTTGTATCTGACTTTGTTTGTTTGTACAATCAAAACCTTCAAGTGTTTGGAAACATGCAGAGGAATATGTGTGTGTGTGTGTGTTTGGGAAGATCTAATAGGCTGCAATGGTGTATTTGCAGTGTCCTTATTTATAACAATACAAGATAATCAAACTTGTAATGGGTTGATCCCATGGACTGAACACCTTACCAATACAATTATACTCTTACCATCTGACAGTGCCCTGCCGTCCTGTGGCTGATAGTAGGTGCCTACTTCTTGTTATTCTTTTTTGCAATCTAATTTCTTTTTTACCTCAGCAATGGTGCGTATTTCTGCTGAAACAGCATTAATAATTTCTTACCATGCTTTACTATTATGAGTTCTTGTGACTCTGCGTCTTATGCTTCTGAAAATTGTTTTTTTCCTCATGCACGCATGAGCGCAAAACTTAAATTTCAGACTCCAAAGTTTTGCTATTGTTTTTTTTTTTCTCCTCCAAACATAGCGTTGTGCCCTTTTGTCAAAAAGTTCAATTTTTTTCTCATGTGTCTACAGAACATTGTTCCAGTAGCTTTGTGGAACAGCCAGATGGTCTTTGGCAAACTTGAGATGGGCAGCAATGGGGTTTTTTTTGTAGAGGGCAGTGGTTTCTTCCTTGGTATCCTCCCATGAACACCACCCTTGTCGAGTGTTTTCCTTATTGTGGACTTTTGGACACAGATGACTGTAGACTGATGAAGGCCCAAGTCTTTGGAAATGCTTTTGTAGCTCTTTACAGGCATAGGAGCTTCAACAACTCTTCCCTGGAGGTCCTGTGAAATTTCTCTTGACTGAGGCATATTCCCCTTCAACACATTTCTTTTTTGGTGAGCAGACTCTGTTAGTAACCAAACTTTGTTGAGTTCTTATATGACAGGACACCTCTAACCCACACCTGAATGTCTTTTTATTGATTGGATTACCTGACTTGAATTACCCCCTTTCATAGAAGTCATTATCTTAGAGGGTCACATTAGGGTTGGGCCCCCATCGGGAAAGGTTGAGGGCATCGTGATGTTAATGATAGTTTATTTAAATTTAACATGGGAATTTATATTCTACTTAGATTAAAACATTCTATCATAGTGAGCAATAGGCTTGTCGCATTGGGTAACACTGTAGACTTCTGGGTGATGCGTCTGTTGACGTATAAACTTCCAGGTGATGCGTCTGTTGGCGTATAAACTTCTGGTCTACTTCCTGCTTACTTATCTGAATGCAGTTACTAGCCTATTGCTAATTTGTCCATCAGCTGGCCAACTGCTTATCCTCCTACTCTCAATTCATGTGGTTTTTTCTTTATGGACCTATAGCAGACCATCCTAGCGCTGACCTTGTCTGTTTTCTGATCATTATTTGATACTAAAAGAGATATTTTCGTTAAAGGGTTTAGTGGCTGGCTAGTAGTTCTAACTTAGCTAGCTAGCTAAGCATTAACGTTAGTAGCAGTTAGCTACTCGACGAAGCCCTCACAATTCGATGAACTGTTTATATAAACACTGATTTCCCTTATGCGCCGCTCTTTTAGAAGTGTGCCTGAGCACCTTATAAACAAAACACATCCTTGCGTCAGAGAAGAATGGCAAGACGCTTTCAAGCTAACAGGCTGGCCGCAAGTATGCAAATAACATCTTGATACAACAGTGATGTGAAGAAGGGCATCTCATCTCAGAACCACAACTGGTCCACCCCTGAAGTGGATGGGCTACAGCAGCAGACCATGCTGGCTTCCGCTCCTGTCTGCTAACAGCAAGAAGATGAAGCTACAGTGGGCACATGATTGCCAAAGCTGGACGACTGAAGAACGGAACAGCATTGCCTGGTCTGAATAATGCTGGTTTCTTAACATGCTGATGGCAGTTTAACTGCGTGAATTAATGGATCCACCCTGACTGGTGTCAACAGTACAGGCAGGTGGTGGTGTAATGGTGTGAGGAATGTTTTCTTGGCTCACCACATAAGGTCCCATAGTAACAATGGAGCATCATCTGAATGCCACAGCAAACCTAAACATTGTTGCTGACAAGCTACATCCCTTCATTGCCACAGTCTACCCAAATACTCCATGTATCCAAATGGATAGATAATAATGTTAATGTTGTCATGTTGCAAAGCACACATCTTCTCAAAATGGTTCTAGGAAGATGTCAGTGACTTAAGTTTACTCCAATGGCCTGGACACTCCCCACATCTCAGCTTAATTGAGCGCCTTTTGGATTAGGCGAAACAGGATGTTGGCAACATGAATGTGCCACCAAAAAATCTGCAGAAATTGTGTGACATTATTAAGTCAAATTGAACCAATATCCCTGGCGACTGGTTCTAGCCCCTTTTCAATCCATATCTTAAAGAATACACACTGTTCTGGAGACAAAACAGGTGTCCTGGCACTAGCTAGGTGCAGCTATTAAGGTGGATGAATCCTATTAATTTCTGACATTATCTTATGAATTTCAAAGCCTGTATGATTGAAAACCTTTTCCCTGTGCTACCGGCAGCATTACGCACACACTAAAAGGTAATGGAACTGAACTATGGATGAAAACAGTATTTCCATTAGGTTAGGCCAGCAATGTAATACAGCCATAATAATCTGTTTACATGATGAGCCGCCGTTAGTAGAGAGTTAGGATAATATGTATTCTTTCAATTGGCACTGAGATCGGTGCTCAGCAGATCACACTATTACAAAATTGGTAATAAAATAGGCCTCCAAAAACAGTGCAGCCCTCATAATAGTAAGTACTGCTCATTGCCATGTTTTTTTTTGTTGACATCAGAATGTACCTGTTATGCTCTGCGAGCCAAAAGTGAACGGAGTCTAGATGTTTCCATGCCACAGTAACCTGTTTGATTATGAGAAACCCACTTAAGATGCCTGCCTTACACCCATATTATGAGTATGAGCTTACCCGGGTTATTCTAACCTAGTTATGACATTTAAAT
This sequence comes from Gephyroberyx darwinii, assembly GCA_900660455.1. Taxonomy (NCBI): domain Eukaryota; kingdom Metazoa; phylum Chordata; class Actinopteri; order Trachichthyiformes; family Trachichthyidae; genus Gephyroberyx; species Gephyroberyx darwinii. The sequence continues at coordinate 26,046 of CABFOQ010049614.1, read as the reverse complement.
GCATCCATCCAAAACCAGGTTACTTGAGTAATCAGGTTAAGAACAGAATTCTCTCTGCATGGAAAGATAGCTAGACACTTATTCTTCAGATCAAATTCCCCTTCCTAGTGCTCAGTCACTACAGCTATTTATCTTGGGACTTAATCATTTGTCCTGTGTTCTCTAAAAGAATATAGAGTGACTTCACTTTTAAACCTGCATTGGCTTCACCTCTTGTCTCCTCTTAGGGTGAACGCCCGAAATGGAAAGAAAAGCAGCACCCAGAGGAAGAAGTCCCAGAAGTGTTCGTCTTCTGAGGACGAGGACAACAACTACAAGAAGTCTCTGTCAGCAGGCCCACGGCGACAGGCCACCGTCAATGTCAGTTACAAGGAGGATGAGGAGCTGAAGACAGACTCTGATGACCTGGTGGAGGTCCTGGGCGAGGATGTTCCCCAACCTGAGGAAGATGAGTTTGAAACCCTGGAGAGAGTGATGGAGAGCAGAACGGGAAGGAGAGGAGGTGAGGAACATGCTGCTCAGATTAATGGTTGTCATCCACTCTATAGAAGGGGCACTGTTAACAAGATTCCAACTGGTCATGGAATTTCTGGAATATCATGGAATTTTGAGAGGTGTATTCCTGACAGGGAAAATTGGGGAATTAAGTAATTTCTCTGGGGGAATATCGGAGAATTTTACAAAATCATTTTGTATGGCCACTTCAAGCCCAACTGTAGTGGACTGTTTTAGAACTTTCATGAGCTGAAAAACATTAACAAACCAGTAAGGATTAACATTTTAGGTCATGGAAGCCCTGTGACATAGTTGTGGAAAGGCATGGAAAAGTCATGGAATTTTACATTAGGGCCACGTGGGAACCCTGAAAAACTTTAGACATCTGTGAAGGAGCACCATGTGTTACTGACATTCTAATGTGAATTGAGCACCTTACCCTAAAACTTACGATACAAATTAATTTTTTTGTACAGAAACAAAGCATGCTTATTTTGATAATAGAAAAAACCTTGTACAATCCACAGTCATTTCTGTATTCATATATTGCCCCTTCTATTTAAGCCATTGGATGCGGTTTACCACAGTACCTTGTGTTTTATTACAGTATATACATTTTATGCTTAACATTTTGATTTTTATTAAAACGTTCTCTGGTCGTCTTCAACAATGACTAGGGGAAATGCATTGCATTATAGTTAACTTTAAGCTCCACCATTGAAGCTTCCTCAGTACTTCACATCTCTGGTATTTTGTTTTCTGGCACTATGCACCTCATAATGGGAACAGACTGCAAAGGACTTTGAAAATATTATAAATTTTTTCATTTTCTATGATGTTTGCAATTGCTTCTTAAAATGTATGTCCCTGCATGTTGCTGACTGGTTTACTCAGATGTTTTTTCTTTGTCATAAATGAGAAAGAAATTAATGTGTAGCACACTTCTGCAATATTCCTCTCACAGTAACAGGAGCCACTACCACAGTATATGCTGTTGAAGCGGATGGGGACCCCAATGGTACCTTCAACCCCAACAAAGAGGCTGGTGAAACCCAATACCTGATTAAGTGGAAGAACTGGTCCCACATCCACAACACCTGGGAGACAGAGGACACCCTCAAACTCCAGAATGTCAAGGGGATGAAGAAACTGGACAACTTCAAGAAGAAGGATCAAGAGAAAAAGAAATGGTGAGATGTGGAATTGTAGCAGAAAAGATTACTTTCTTTTGCAAATGTATCCAGTGAATGTTGCCTGAGCTCTATGCTCCTTTCCTGTAACACCCTGCCTCATATTCAAGTTCCACACATTCACAGTGAGAGCTGCACTGTACAACCACAGTCTTCTACTGTTGGTCTCTGTAGCAGTTAAGGGTTCAGTTCATTGCTCAAGGGTACCTTGTCAGTAGTTGTTGAGGGAGGTAAGAGTGTTACTCATTCACTTTCCCTGCCAGCAATTGCCAGTCCAGGGCTTTGAACTGGACCTTCTGGTGAACAAGCCTGCTTCTCTAACTTCTAGGCTGCTGCCACTACATATGTTACGTTTAGTTGTTGAAAACTAGAATTTGTCACATTCTATTAGATTTGTTTTTTTTTATTTATGTATCATTGGGTAGCTTCTGTGAAGGTGTTTATTTGGCCCAGAATGGAAAAGGTATATGGGTTCTCACTCACTTGAATACTTTTCTTTTCTCCCCAGGTTGAAGGCAGCATCACCAGAGGATATAGAGTATTACAACTGTCAAGAAGAGCTGATGGATGACCTACACTCTCAGTATCAACTTGTAGAGAGAATCATAGGTGCGTTTTCTGATATGTGACTTATTATTTGGTGTTTGTATAAAGCAGTGTACACTGAGTGGATGGTATACCATTGGATTGATATAACAAAATCCCTTTGAGCAGGGCATTCAAACCAGAGGTCTGCAGCTGGCTACCCAGACTACCTATGCAAGTGGCAGGGACTGCCATATTCTGAGTGTAGCTGGGAGGATGGTGCCTTGATCGCCAGGAAGTTCCAGAAATGCATAGATGACTACATGAGCAGAAACCAGTCCAAGACCATTCCCTCTAGGGACTGCAAGGTAACTCACTGCTAAGTGTCCACTTCATTTTTGGCTTGGTTATGTTGCTGTCTGACCAACAGGGGAAAGATTGAGAACATTGTGGTCCACTGAGGACTAATCGCGCCTATATCTCATAGGGCTGTGTATTGGCAAGAATCCGGCAATATTCTTGAATATTCAATATTCTGATTCAAGATATTGCAATTTTTCACGATACTATTAATACTGTGGTATATGGTGATTTTATTTTCAACATTTGAGAAATAATGCTATAATATAAAGATCACCTAAATATACATTGCATCTGTGTAAAAAAGTTTACTTTGCTTTCTTGTGTAATCTAAACAGTCAGATCAATATTTGTATTTATCAGTCAGAAATCAGAGGATACTTTAAGTATACATAAATAAAAGCAAGCAAGTCAGTCAATGAATTTCCTGCAGTAAGGATCACATAGTATGTGTCAGTTCCCTTAAAGTAGTCAATAAGAGAATGCCATGTCCCTTAAAGAACAGCATATTTTTTACATCCTGCTTTCAGAAAGAAATTGGTGTGAGTAAGATACTGACTAGAGTCACATAAAGCAGTGGTTCTCAATCCAGTCCTCAGGACCCCCCTTCCTGGAGTTTTTAGCTCCAGCCTTACTCAGGCACACCTGAACCAATTAAAGTATCATGAAAACCTGAAGCCTCTAATTGGTCCATGTGTGCCTGAGTAAGGCTGGAGCTAAAACCTCCAGGACAGGGGGGTCCTTGAGGACTGGATTGAGAACCACTGATGTAGAGGAAAGACGTAGCCCATGGCTTGAACTTAGGATAAGGGCATTTTCTTAGGATAAGGGCAGTCTAGCCATAAGAATGGTTAGACTGATCATAGAGAGGCAACTCTTTCCTCCCAGTGGAAACATGGTAATATGCTTTCAAATGCCATTCTAATGAAAATGCTCAGCTGGGCCACATCTGAAACATCTGTTCACTTGTCAGAGTCTTCCTCATTCTTTTTCAGTTGCACTAATTACTTGCTGATTGAAGAAGTACTTTTAACCCTGTGGGTAAAATATCCAGATTTAAAGCCTTAAGTAGTATTAAAATATGTTAAATACAGTTATTAGAGTTCTTATTTTTTCACCATGCACCTGGTTTCTTTACACTGCATGCCCACAGGGTTAGTAGTACAAGATGTATCCTACCTGTTTTACTAAACACATTTGGACTTCATGTCAACAACCATAACAATTAAATTACTGGTGTCCTTTTCATATGTTGTCCATTTATAGTTTCATAACTTTAGAAAGAAATAAGATAATAAGAAATATGCTGATTTAGCCAGCATTAACAAAGCCTTAAATGTAGCTCTTTGAAACCTGCAAATTCGCTGTGTTTGGATCTATCTGAGAGTATTATGCTTCAGTTCAACCAATACCTTTCAAAGGAGTTCTGGCTTACAGGAATGTTTTTTTATTTTTTTATCTTGATCTAGACTGGTGTGATCTCTTCTATTTCACTTCTATACAATGTGAAGTAAACTGACGTGTAGGGTTTGTTTAGAAATAAGGATGTCACTAACTGCAGTCTTTCCTCCTAGGTGCTGAAGCAGCGACCCAGATTTATGCCCATGAAGAAGCAACCGTCCTACATAGGAGGTGATGGACTGGAGCTCCGAGACTACCAGTTGGACAGTTTGAACTGGATGGCCCACTCCTGGTGCAAGTATGGGTCAAACAATTATGAAATTGGGGCAACACAATTACATACAATTACATTACATCAAAGGCATTCATGTTTTGTTTTTTGTAGAAATTGTGCATGTAGTAAAATAAAAATAGTTTTAATGGGAATCAGTGAAGGTGCAAAAATAAGTGAACCTCCTTTTGCATTAGTTAAACCAGGTAGGTGGGTAAATAATTGGGTATGAAGTTAACCAATCGAAAGTCAGATCTTTAGAGAGGAGTTTGTGTGGCACTCCCATAAATACAGGTGAGAAACCTGGGTCCTCAATCCAGGATAATTTGACGCTCAATCCAATTATCTCATCAATCAAGCTCGGGCTTACTCAGTTTCACAGACGTGGTTTACGATTGGATTAGTTTCTGTTAACGACTCAGCATCATTTAAGAGAACCATGAATTCTTAGGGAAACCAGAGAATTGAAGAACAGAACGTCAGGCCATCAGTCTGAGAGCTAAAGGTGGGCTGAAAGTGGCTGTTCAACAAGACCATGATCCTAAGCATTCAAGCAAATCTACCAAAGACTGGCTCAGGAATAAGACGTTTAGTGTTTTGGATTGGCCAAGTCAAAGTCCTGACCTAAATCCAATTGAGATGCTGTGGCAGAACCCGAAGGCTTTTCATGCGATACAGCCACTGAGGTGGCAGAATTCTGTAAGAAACACCTGGTTAAATAAACCAGGTGTTCTACTGTTGTTTTGGCAGGTCTGAAATCCCAACCTTGCTATCTGTTTCGTCCCCTGTCCCCATCCACAGAGGCAACAGTTGCATCCTTGCTGATGAGATGGGCTTGGGGAAGACCATCCAGACTATCTGCTTCCTTAACTACCTGTTTCATGATCACCAACTGTATGGGCCCTTCTTGCTGGTGGTGCCTCTCTCCACGCTGACCTCCTGGCAGAGAGAGATCCAGCTCTGGGCCCCTCTGATGAACATTGTGGTCTACCTGGGAGACATCAGCAGCAGGAACATGGTTTGTTAAATCATTAAAACAATACATTTTTCTATTTTCTAGTGGTATTTTTTTTTTTTTTTTTTGCCTTTGGCCATTTTTTTAGCTGTCAAAAAAGAGGGTATGACATTGAGCAGAGAGGTGGATGAACATCAAAGCATTGGCGCTCTCTTCTGGTAGAACAACAGAATGCAGGCTCATTGCGCTGTGAAGTCAAGGCCAGTGGTTCTCAACCATGGTACATGGATGTCCATGAGTCTACAGGTTTTCATTCCAACTTAGTCTCATTTGCCCAGACAGTGTTGCAACAGGAGAAAGGTCTGGCAGGACCCATTATCACTGTGGGATAAGATTGCAAAAAATTCTGGGTCGTTTGTACCTCCTAAACCAATCAGACTCGTTGGTGGTGGTGCTTAATTCACGGTGCCATAATGGTGTCTTTTCAAAATTATGTCGGGGGAATTTGTTTTGGCGTGGAACATAAGTATGTGATTGGCGAGTGTTCCCACTGATTTCACTAATTAGCACCTACTACCAGAGAGTGGGAACTAACCAGTGAAATCAGCTGCTGTTGTAATGTTTGAATAAAAACTCTTGGAACTCATGGACCATGGGTGAAAAGCACTGGTATAGGCTATCGTTGTCATATATGCCGTTATTTGTTAGGTTACTGCTAATATATATGCATGCTACATTTTGAATGATGTTAGTTGTAGAGAATTTGAAGTTGGTATTTAAATAGACGTAATGGGTTAAATAAAAAGTAGATTTGTAAGTCTCATTCTGGTTTGTTCATTAATTATTTAACGCTTTATCAATTTATGTGATTTCCTCCCTTTTATGGTTTTATTGAGTTGTTTTTTCCCCTGAAATTGACTGTTACAAAGTATGGCTGCAAGTAATGCAAAGTGTACTTTCTGAAATGACTTCCTTAGAAATTAAAGTATTTGTTGTTTTCCTTCTTCCCTTCCTTTTTAGATCCGAACACATGAGTGGATGCACGTCCAGAACAAGAGACTTAAATTTAACATCCTGCTCACAACATATGAAATCCTCCTCAAAGATAAGGTCAGCAGCTGTTGTTTGAGGTCCTCTCTGTATTGCTTGCTTTGTTTTAGTTGGTTTGCCTCTCATCTCTTGTGATGGTCACTAAAAACGTTTCATTTCTGATGCTGTACAAAACTATGTTAACATATGCAAAAGTTGAACAAAATGCTGGTATGTGTGTCTCCAGTCATTCCTGGGCAATGTTAACTGGGCCTGCATTGGCGTGGATGAGGCCCACCGGCTGAAGAATGATGACTCGCTCCTCTACAAGACTATGATGGACTTCAAGTCCAATCACAGGCTTCTCATTACAGGAACTCCGCTACAGAACTCCCTCAAAGAGCTCTGGTCCCTGCTGCACTTCATTATGCCAGAGAAGTAGGCCATATCACTGTAATGCTTGCATATGTGAGAGTTAATGCGTATGCTTGGCACAATGCCTCTGGATATGTGTGTCAAAGCATAGAAATTAAATCTCATTAACGGCCATCTTGGAAAGAAAGTGACCATGCTGTCAGCTTGTCAGATCAAATATAACTAAGATTAGATGAAACATTAAACTCAACTGACAATTTCAACACATGCAAAATAGAATGTATGAGCAGGACGTATAGGGGGGGAAAGGTATGGAACAGCAGTAGGACTATGACAAAAAAGAAATGTAAAAGTAAGTTTACATAAATAGTCATTCATTGAATGTGTGAATTCACAGCAAATAATCACAGTGTACAAATGTCTGTTATGCAGGTGTATTCTTTAGTCTAGTTTCATTTTGATGCAACTGTAATATTAGTGGTACTGACAGATTCTTTACATTCGGTAATATTTAGTTGAGGCAGATTGGAAAGTAAGTCAAACTAAATAAGGTAATTGCCATGAATTGTGTAGTTTCACCAGAAGATGTGACTTGGACCGGCAGTAGTGTTGGTTTTATTTTCTTATTTTTTATTACATTACTTTAACCTCCAGTTGGTCATATTAAGTTTGACCCACATGCATGTCTACTCTTAGATTAGTACAGGTCAAGGTTAATATGATAAACATGGTGGACTTCATGTCCCTAAACACTTAAATTCCTGTTTTCTTATACTGCCCATTGATAAGTTATGAAATCTTTCATTAGCTATGTTCAATCAGAAATAGTCTGGTTTTTGCAGGTAGCATGAAAATGGTCTTAAAAGGTGTTCTGTGTCTTGTGCATCCAGGTTTCACTCGTGGGAACTATTTGAGGAGGACCACGGTAAAGGCAGGGACTCTGGCTACACCAGTCTGCACAAGGAGTTGGAGCCTTTTCTGCTGCGCCGCGTCAAGAAAGACGTTGAGAAATCTCTTCCTGCTAAAGTGGAGCAGATTCTAAGAGTGGAGATGAGCGCTATCCAGAAGCAGTACTACAAGTAAGAGCAGGACAATACCTTTCATTGATATCATTAACTACGGATGGCTAGTAAAAACTGAATATTTGCATTTTGTCTAACATTTTTTTTAATATTGTGACATGCCAGTAAATCAATTTTAACACAATGAACCAACTGTAGAGCTCTAACGGCTGAGTAAGAGCTAAGGTGTGAACCTGGTGTCACGTTAGAAACCCGCTACCTGCCTCTGGCCTTGTTTTGTTGCTTTCATTAGCAGTTGTCATGTATGTCTTTATCAAAGCCACACAAACATCTAGAAAGTAAAGGCCAATCTGGTTCAGTGAAAGGTAGTATGGCTCCATCTATTCTTCTACCAGCCAGGAAGAAAGAGCTAGCCAAACTAGCATTAGCACAAAATGTACTATTATAATTAATGCATTTAAAAAAAAATAATAATAATAATATATTGTTTTAGAATTTAAAGTGTTAGTTGACGCTAAATGCTTATTTCTTCGTAACAATCCTGTTTGTGTGTGTGCATATGTGTGTGATCAGGTGGATCCTGACCAGGAACTACAAGGCTTTGAGTAAAGGCACCAAGGGCAGCACCTCCGGCTTCCTTAACATCATGATGGAGCTGAAGAAGTGTTGTAACCACTGTTACCTTATTAAGCCACCAGAGGACAACGAGTTCTACAACAGAGCTGAAGCCTTACAGGTCTGTCAGCCTGTTTTTGTGAGATAGAGAAGAGAGATAGAGAAATACGTAATTAATTTCCAGGGGGATATGTGTGTGTCACTAGCTGCATGTAGTAGTTAAATACAAAGTTAGCGAAGGTCTAAATGTTTGGCTGTCAATCAAATGAGGGGAGTCTTTAATATAGCTTATTGGAATGGTGGTCTCTAAATTGGCCAGTCATAAGAACCAGTCGTATTCAATATAAAACATAATACAGTCTTAAATTCAGTCCCAGGTAGCATCTATTCATGAACATGAATAGAAGTTCATGGAACACCTTTAATGTCCTGAGGCTCCTCAAGAAGAATACCCTGCTCTGTCCTTTCCTAGGTTAAGTATTGGGTCCAAAATCAATCTGCCGTCCAAGTAGACACCCAAGTACTACTAGGACTGTATTATGGAGGATGACTAGAGTCAAGGGGTCCTTGTCTTGTCAGATGTCCACCACCAGCTAGGATGGTGGACGTCCTCATGTTAACCAATCGTCCTCACATATATTTCCAATACCGAATGTATTCGTCCAACCCTACCACGAGCTCTCATTTGTGGAGGAGAGCTGCTGGTGGTTCAGCAACTATACACTTAACTTTTCTGTGTTTGTTAAAATATTCACATTGAGATGTAAAATTCCATATGAAAACCCAGTAAGTTATGAAGATTTCTACAATTCTTCTGGAATGTTGCTTGTTATAAAATGGGGTTTTCTATGCAAACCTTGTGATGAAATGATTTGATTATATCGTAGTGCTAATGGTGATGTTTTTCAGATAAATTTCATGAATACAATAATAGTATTTACCACATTTCTTTTGCTCATAATAGACATAATGAAAATGTTATACTGACCCAGGTCTAGTACGAATGCAGGCTACTTGACAACACACAATTCAGAGCAAGATGAACAGAGTTCTGCTCACTTGCATACATACTCATTCACTTCCCCCTATGTTTGGTGAAATGAGTTGGTGAAATGAAATGAGACTAATAGCTCCTGTTTTCCTGCAATAGCACTTGATCCGAAGCAGTGGGAAGCTGGTTCTGTTGGACAAGCTTCTAGTGCGTCTGAAGGAGCGTGGCCACAGAGTCCTGATCTTCTCCCAGATGGTCCGGATGCTAGACATTCTGGCTGATTACTTGAGGAGCCGACAGTTCCTTTTTCAGGTATTTATACACTGTTATCACATTATCATTAGTGCCATGCTGCTAAAATTAAAGTCAGTGCCTTCGTTATCAGACATTTGGACAGTTTATGCTCCTAAACACAATTCCTTCTATTGCGCATTTCCTAAGCTTTGTATTAGTGGGAAATGCTATAGCCCAGATTGGCATCTTGTCAATAGTTGGGCAAGAAAAGGGAAGTGATACCATTGTACAGGACATTGCTGTACAGGACTGGAAAACGACAAAACAATAACGGGCATTATGCAGTAGCCGTGATTGTTCGTAATGCTAAGGATAACTTTTAATTTTGACTTTGTGTAGAGATTAGATGGCTCCATCAAGGGAGAGATGAGGAAGCAGGCACTTGACCATTTTAATGCAGAGGGCTCGGAGGTAAGTGCTACACACAGAATACACTATATGTAATTTGTGTCCTCATTTGAATGAATGCATTCTGCCAGGTTTGTTATAAATACCACTACTTCTGTACCCAGGATTTCTGCTTCCTATTATCAACACGTGCGGGTGGTCTGGGTATCAACCTGGCGTCTGCTGACACAGTAGTCATCTTTGACTCAGACTGGAACCCCCAGAATGACTTGCAGGCCCAGGCCAGAGCCCATAGGATTGGACAAAAGAGACAGGTACATTTAAAACTTGAATAAAAAAACTTTCATTTTAAAGCCTTGCATATCTGCATCGTCACTGGACCATCAATAACAGGTGCCTTGACAGTAGAGATGTGCAGAGATGTGGGTGATCTGACTGACAATTTGACTAGTCGGTGTATACAAAATGCCAAAATTCAACATAAGGTTATTGTGCTATGGGCCAAATGACTAATATTAACCATAAAAACCAAGCATAAACTGTGCATTTTGACAAACTAAAATAATGTTACACATGGCATGGCAGAGACAACCACTACCCCTATAATGTAACCTGTGAAGAGGAGGGTCTTCAGCACTATACCTGAAGGCAATAATTAACAGATAATCATGGTAAAAAATTTTGAAAGGTGCAAAATGATTAGTGCAAGACTATCAAAGATATTCTTTTGGATGTATACATCCAAAAGCCAGTAATGGCCTACAAATAGGCCAAAGAAAGAAACTGATGGTGAAATGTGTAACAATGAAAAATTATTCAAGTAGCCTATTAGGCCTAAATTCAATGCAAATCTTGTTTTAGTGTAAATTTTTCTGTTTTTGCAATGTCAAAAACAGAAACTGCGCTAAAACATAATGTCACCAACCTATTGTAGTCACTAGTCATTAATTCATTAGCCCAGACAAGTCAAAAATTGTCTGCCAAATAATTCTGCAAAGGCTACATGTTTAAACATTTGACTGAATATGATACATGATAATGATCAGGTCACTATAACTTCCTGGAATGTCAGGGGTCTAATGTCCTCATCCATAAGATGGGAAGCTTTTAAAGCTTACATTAGAGGACAGATAATTAGTTATACTGGGAATAAATCAACTAAGTTCAGGATACAGGTAAAAGAAAAAGTATTAAAGTATTAAAGAACTAGAAAATGAATTTTGAATGATACCCCAGAAATAAGAAGTAAACTAACAATCCAGAGAGCACAATTTAATAAATTATCAGCCTACAACACATTAGCAAATTTAAACAAATTAAAACAGTCTTACTATGACCAAGGGAGAAAGCAGGGAACTCTTAGCATGGCACATCAAAGGTCTATAAAGTGAGAGGACAATTAATGAAATAGAGCTTCCCAATACTACAGACAGGGTTCCTATATGTCTATTGAAAAAATGTATACTGTTGTAAACCCATTGTCATTTCATATCTTGTGATATTTGTTGTGAATAATAACCTTCAGCTATTGAGTGATATGGCTCTCACTATCAGTATTGGTCATGTTGATATTTGACTAAACTTTTCAAATAGTCAGTAAATCAAGGTCTGGAAAAGGTATGGAGTTGTAGAATGAAAAAGTAGGAGCCGTGTACAGACACTATTGGCGAATCTTGAGAATTAATAATATCTGTAATAAGATGCAAATTACTCAACAGATACCTCACTTTGTAAGCAACTGACTTATGTTTGCTTTGTGGTTTGTCAGGTGAACATCTACCGTCTGGTGACAAAGAGCTCAGTGGAGGAAGACATTATTGAGAGGGCCAAGAAGAAAATGGTGCTGGACCACCTGGTCATTCAAAGAATGGACACCACAGGGAAGACTGTACTCCACACCGGTGCTGCTCCTTCAAGGCAAGCAACAAATACTAATATTTTTTTCCTTGCTTGATTCAAAAACAACCACTTGAGTTTAAGGAAAGTGTAGACATTTTCCTAGGTCTGTCCATAACTAAAAAATGACTTTGCTGAATCTGACTTAGTTCAAAGTTGTAGTGTGTAGATTGTGGAGATTAACGATAAAACAAGGGCTGCAGCGGACAAGAATCTTGGCAATTGACTAATCTATCAATTTTTTGTTTTGTTTTGTTTAATCAACAGATGTAAAAAATTATATTTCTAGTTTATAAAGTTTTTTAATTAATTAAGATTGAATTAATTCATTTTTAATTAACAAAAAGTTTCTGTCTAGTTTCTCTCCATTGTAAAGAGCAATGAAACTAAATTAAAATAATTTAAAAATGAATAAAGTAAATAATACATAAGAAATCTTACACACATAATAATAAGAAGAAGAAAGTAATAATAAAAAATAATGGCATCTCTTAATAGTGGCATGATATAAGTTGTTCATGTCTATCAGTCTGAAATAGTTTTCACAGCCAATTCTAAGGTTCTAGGGCTCCCTTAATCTACAGCCAGAGATGTGTTGGCCAAATGGAGGTTTTCCATTTGTCCATTCTGGACAGTACTGAATATTCCTAGGAATGGTAGTCCTTGCATGATCTCTCTAAAAGCAAAGTGTAACACAGCCAGGGATCTGCAGGCCTCTCTTGCCTTGGCTGCAGTCAGTGTTCATGACTCCTCCACCTGTAAGGCATTGAGGTAATTGATAACAAACTAGCATGGCAGAAACTACAAATCACTAAGAAAAACATGAGTGCTCTACCAAAAACAACACCTGAGTGATCCTCAGGACCTCTGGAACAATATTATGGACAGATGAGTCAAAACTGGAACTTCTAGCCAACATGGACCTCAATCAAAAACCAAACAGATGCAACAAACAGATCATTGCAGCTGTGCTTGACCCAGAGCTTTGAAAACTGATATTCTTGGCATCAGAGGAAAGCTTCAGAGTACAAAATGAACAATAAGGTCTACATTTTAGACTGCAATCCAAGGAGGGTATGTGAGCCAGCTACAAAGATGCTACAATGTTGGATGCCAGTGGAACTAAAGAGAGTAGGACAATTTCAGCCCTTTACACGGTTTGGTTTAGACTCACATTTGGGAACCGGTGACATTGATAATGGCAATGAAGATTTCTGCAATTAGAAATGAATGATGTAGTTTGGAGAGCAGTGTTCTCTCTGAGACAGGAAACTCCCTGTCTTGGTAGAAGATGAACAAGTCAAGGTTTCCAACTCTTGCGTCATAAGCTAAATCATATTTATGTATTTTTGCTGGTGCAAATTTTTTCCTCCTGACAAATCTTGTCACCCACAAATATCAGACAGAAGCATTTCAACTGTATTGTGCACACGCTTCCCTAATATTTCAGCTAGGTGTGTCTTGATATCTTACTTTTACTTGGCTTTTTGTTACATGCAGTTCAGCTCCGTTCAACAAGGAGGAATTGTCTGCTATCTTGAAGTTTGGGGCTGAGGAGCTTTTTAAAGAGCCGGAAGGCGAGGAGCAGGAACCTCAGGTATGCATTATATATCATTGTTATGAACGCACTTTTGTTATCAAATACATTGCAGTAAAATCTCATGACCTATTATGCTCTGTAGGAAATGGACATTGATGAGATCCTCAAAAGAGCTGAGACCAGGGAGAACGACCCTGGACCTTCCACAGTGGGAGAAGAGCTGCTGTCTCAGTTCAAGGTAAATACAGTGGGATCATTGTCTGATAACTGAACAACAATTATGGTTGAGCGATAATATATAGAAAATTGTTGCTGTCCTCTATTCTTCACTCACTTGCAAACTTACAAATGTTTTATTTTTTCAGTTCATTCCAAATTACATGAATTCATGGACAATCCTTTTTATCACTTAAACTTTTTGTTTGACTTACCCAATTGATTTGGTCCTTTTACCCATACAGGTGGCCAACTTCTCCATGTTGGAGGATGAGGAAATTGATATAGACTCTGAGCGTAGCCAGCGGAGTTGGGACGACATCATCCCCGAGGAGCAAAGGCGGAGGATGGAAGAGGAGGAAAGGCAAAAAGAGCTGGAGGAGATCTACATGCTACCACGCATGAGGAACTGTGCCAAACAGGTACAGAAGCTGTCACACCTTAAATGATCTGTGAATATCAGAAGAACTGTACATGGAGAGGTACAGGAGGTGGACAAAATCACAAACACCTACAAATGTATGAATATAATAAGGAGTAGGGCCACCTTCAGAACAGCTCTGATAGCTCCATCTTGAACTGTTTGTAATGGGATACTGGATTTCTTCAAGAAGGAAAGCCTCCAGTTGTTTGAAGGATGAAGGAGGTGGATACGTATTTCCAGTAAAGGTTGCAGTAAATACCAGCTTTTGGAAGCTCAGTACAGTTTTTATTGAGACTGTCACAGAGGTGTTAGTTCAATTCGGTGGTCATTTTTTAATATGTACTTTTGTGGTGTGTACCAACTATCCTATTAAGTGTCCAATTATCTCTGTTGGTGAGCATCAAATTGCCACCACTGTTAATCTTTGCTGATATTCAGGCATTGACTATTTGCCCACTTTGGAATTGTTGTTTGCTTGTAAGTTGCTTTTAAAGCCCAGATATGATTTTGGTCGATTTGTGTTAACAGATCAGCTTTAATGGCAATGATAGCCGGCGGAGCAGGAGCAGGAGGTACTCCGGCTCTGACAGCGACTCCACCTCAGACCGCAAGAGGCCGAAGAAACGAGGACGACCTCGGACTATTCCACGAGAAAACATAAAGGGCTTCAGTGATGCTGAGATCCGGAGGTGATTATGAAGACAAATGGGAGATTTCTCTATCCTGTGTGATAAGTTGAACACAACTTATTTACTTCACCTCTTCATCCCACGTTTTCTAACATTTCCCTGTTTTTCAACTACTTACAGATTTGTCAAAAGTTACAAAAAGTTTGGAGGACCACTTGAACGGTAAGTTGATTTTTTTGATCAGATTCAACAACATGCCATGCAGTCGGTGTGTACCAAGTTGCTAACAAACGTCTTTCTTTATATTCAGGTTGGACGCTATTGCTCGTGATGCCGAGCTCGTAGATAAATCTGAACATGACCTGAAGCGCTTGGCAGAGACTGTTCACAACGGCTGTGTGAGAACACTCCGGGAAAACCCCTGTGGACCAGAGAAGACCTCAGGTAATAAAATATCTCCTTCCCCCCACACTTTTTGCAACCCCCATATATTCCCCTGTGTGTCAATCCATTGATGTAGTCCATGGTGCATGTCCACACTTTAATTAAGTGTTTTTAGAACTGTATGCATCCTATCTGCTTTACTAAATACAGTTGGACTTTCTTTCCCATAGCCATTAATTTCTTAGTGTCCTTTTTCTTATTCTGCCCATTTATAGTTTCACACCTTGTCTTTATTTTGGTTGTTAAATTGATTTCAAAGCCCATTCCAAGTAGCATTAAAAACACTTAAATTTGGCCTCCTGACCTATAGATAAGCTCTTTTAACACCTTTGTTTCACCATCAGGAGGCAGAAGAGGAAAGGTGAAAGGCCCCACATTCAGGATCTCTGGTGTCCAGGTGAACGCCAAGCTCGTCATCTCACATGAGGAAGAGCTGGCTCCACTCCACAAGGCCATTCCTGCTGACCCTGAGGAGAGAAAGAAGTAAGGCTGGGGACACACTGTGACTTTTAAGCTGATTATAGCCAACTGATTTTTAATGATCAGTTGTCGGTGCTTGTTTGTGGGAGTCATACAGATGATCTTGTAATGTGTGAGGTGTAAAAGAAAGAAAAGTGCTCCATTTTAAGTTATTTCAGTTGTGTGCTGTAGTAGAGCAAGATGTTGTGTTTTTGGGAGATTGGAAGATCGAATGGTGTTGACACTCTTTGGTGTTAGGACAATCTTTACCTTGTCACCAGGTGTGTGTACCCCTGTGATACAAGATGAAGAACATCTGTGAATTGCAGTGATGTCGTCCATAACACTTGCAGTCCATTCACTTCACAGTATCGTAAGGCTGAAATATATTCCTATATATTGAAAATAATTCACTATATTCCAATAGGTATATGATTCCCTGCCACTCAAAGGCAGCGCACTTTGACATTGAGTGGGGTAAGGAGGATGACTCCAGTCTCCTCATAGGAATCTATGAGTATGGGTATGGCAGCTGGGAGATGATCAAGATGGACCCTGACCTCAATCTCACACACAAGGTAAATTCAGAAGGACATTTCATCCATTATACATTTTAAGTCTATTTTGTCCAAGCATTTTAATTAACATACCTCATTAAAAACATAACTTCATTACCTGGGATTTTGCAAGAAAAACAACTTTTCTTATTGCCCTAATTTTTATGTCCATTGTCACTCAGCTCCTACCAGATGACCCCGACAAGAAACCACAGGCCAAACAGCTGCAAACAAGAGCAGACTACCTCATCAAATTACTAAGCAAGGATCTGGCCAAAAAAGAAGCACAGAGACAAGCAGGGACGGTAAGTCTAACTAGGAATTTGGTTTACAACTTGACCATCTCGCTGCCATTAAGTTCGTTCACCTATGATTCCTCTGCACAACATTCATAACGTTATAGAGTGTTTGGTTGTGTTTGTTTTCAGTGAATCTTTCAGGTGGTACGGCCATCTTCAGTAGTAACAGCTGTGGGCCCAAATACCCTCTGTAACCACAGTGAAGAAATCTGCCACTGCTAGGCTCTGTTACATAGTACTCCCCCATGTAAATTGCATCATTTTTTTCAAGTTAAACAAGTTGTAGCACGCAGTGCACGGGCTGAGGTGTAGGATTGGTCCATGCTCTGGAGGTATGGAGGTTTAGAGCTGGACCATGGACTGGATGGTTGTAGGGGAAGTGCAGAGATAGGAGGGAGGCGATGCTGAGCTTTCTCTCAATCAAGAATAATGCAAGGAGACTTGGTGGGATAGATAAAATGCAACGACAAGGTGGATAGTCACGTCATCAGAAATGATGGGAAGAACAGATAACATGAACACAAACATTGTGGAGATAGACGTGCTTGGAACAGCAGTGGGAAAACTGTGTTGGCCTTCCTTGATGGACAAAGATGGACTCCCTTTTCTTTGTGTGATTAGGCTGCCACTGAGGAGGTCTGAGGCCAACATATACTTCTGCTAACAAGTACAATAGCAACATGTGATTCAGCTAATAGGCTGATTTTGCAGCAGGGGAGGGTCCTGTGCTTAACAGACTATTTGTGAAGTAAGTTTTAAAGCAGTTAAACAAGACAGCCTATAGAAACTGACCTTAAGCTGTTATCTGCAGTCCATTTCGGACTATGATTCATTCCCTCAAACACAGTCATCCCTCTTTGTATGGATGTAGGCCAGTTCACGGAAGAGGAAACCAAGGAGTAAGAAGAACAAAACTGTGAAGCCGACAAAGATGGACGAGGTGATGAAGAGTCCATCTTCAGATCCCCCGTCAGACAAGAGGTCAGAGGATGAGGACGAGATTGAGGAGGAAAAGGTAAATTAAGTCTTCAAATATATATTCTATTTTCACCTATTTTCTATTTTCACCAATTCTAAAGCATATATATATATATATGCATATTTTCAGAATTTTCCAGAATTTCTCTCCTTTGTCACTACTATAACAGAATACATGAGATTAAATGAGTAAAAATCCCCTTTGTTTTTAAAATTAATTTTACTATTGTAATGAACAATCTAGATGGTTTGCGAGTTATAGTCATTTAGAATGAATATTTAAGAACATTTCAACAAAATGTTGGAACAGACCTACTCCCGATGTGGCTATGATGGACAGTGATGCAGTCTGGTTTCCTCGGTGCAATTGTAGGCATGTCGCTAAAATCAGGTTCATGTTGGAGACTCAAACAGTGAGTGTTATGGTAGTGACATGAAAATTGGAGATGACATTTTTTAGCTTAAGTTTTCAATTAAAAAAAAAAAAAAAAAAAAAAATCACAAAATGGAACAATTTCAATGGAAATTTTGAGTTCGAAAATTGGCAAAAATGTTTTTGGTATTGTTTTGATCAACATAAATTTAAGGCTTTGAGGTGGAGACGGCCACCTTCCAATATAAAGTGTGTGTGTGTGTGTGTGTGTGGAGACTGCAATTTGAACCATTTCTTTAGAAATGGTTTTAATTTACTTTTAAATATGCCATAGCCGTAGGCATACGCTGTACATGTATAAGGTGAGGCACCACAGGTTATTGTAGTTGTGGGTGGTATAGCAATAGAAACAATACACTGGTAGAAGTCTGTGCTAAATTTTAGATTTGCCCATACCGTCTTTTACAGATGTGCCAGAATGGCTGGAGGTGAACAATCTTTGGTCATTTTTTTGCCATGCACACGTATATACATTCTACAGACAAGCAGTTTGTCATCAGTCACAAAAGTGCTGAAAACACATGGGTGGGGCTGCTTTGACAGTAGCATCCGTGTGTATTTTTCAGTGTAAGTGGAGACATGAAGCTTAAGGAAAGTGAAATGAGCACACCTCCTAATCTCCAACCAAACAAAAGCCTGAACAAACATGAAGAAGAGATTGTCTAAAAAAAAAAAAGGGGGTGGCCTATCCTCCATTGTGTGGACAGGTCTCTGAGGTCTCCTAAGATTGCTGCATAGTGTTATTCTTTCATCTGCATAGGTAACACCAAACTGGGCAGGATTCTCACCTGTATTTATGAGTGCCACACAAACTCCTCCCCAAAGATCTGACCTTTGATTGGTTAACATCATACCCAATTTACCCTCTTCCTTGATTTAACTATTGCAAGAGGAGGTTCACTTATTTTTGCACCTGCACAAATTCCCTGTAAACTATTTTATTTTTATTACATACGTAATTTCCTTAGTTAATGCTTTCTTACAGCTAAGAAAAGGCAAAAGAAAATTTCTTTTTTTTCTTTTTTCCTTTATTTAATAACAGTAACAATAATACTAATGAAAGTAACAACAAATAAACAAAAACAATAAATCTTTTAAGTTAATTAATAAGTACTTAATAAGTAACAATAGAAGGAAAGAGAGAGAAGAGAGGGAGAGGGAAAATAAAGAAAGAAATAAATTTTTTTTAAAAGGAACAAAAAAAAGGAAAAATGCTGGAAGAGATGGATTGATTGTGTATGTTTGAAGTTAAAACTGTAAGGATCACGGTGTATGAGTAATGGCAGATATGTGTTTGTGAATGACAGTATGCATGTTTATTGTGAGTGGTGGACAGGCAAAAAGAGGTGTGATGATTAGGAAATCAGAGTGTTGATGAATGGATTCCAGATTATGTCGAAATCAGCGGTTTGGTTTTTGAGTCCCATGTGGCATGCATGCAGCTGTCTGGCATTTTGTGTGCAGTGTGGGCAAATTTCGGAGTCTATAAAACCCATTTTGAACATCCTTTTCCCCGTGTAGTGTACTCTATGAATGATCTTGTATTGTATGAGTTGCATGTTTCTGTGGACATAGAGAAGATGTTTTTGCAGATTTGGGTCCAGACGTTTGCAATATTGCTCAGAAATGTGTCACTATCTTCTTTGGTTGGTTTGTGTATTGATGAGTATAGGTTGGTATAAAAGTCTTGGAAGGTCTTCCTCAGGTGTCTGCACGATCTTCCCTGCTGAGTTCATAATCGTTGGGATTGTTGTTTTTTATTTGTTTCACTTGATTAGATTGGCCAGATACTTTCCAGATTTATTACTGTATTCAAAATGTTCGTGTCTGAGTCTGTGTAGGAGGAATTGAGTTTTCCTATTTGTATGTTCATTCAGTTGTAATTTGTATTTCCGTAAATCATTCTGGATTTGTGCTGTGGGATTATTTGCGTTGATGTTCTCTAGTTCTTGAATCTTCTGTTTTAAGTACCTTTCCTGCTCGTTTTCTTTCTTTTTCTTGTGTGTGGAATATGATATGATTTTTCCTCTTAAAACTGCTTTCCCTGTTTCCCAAAGTAGTGATGGTGCTATTTCTGGTGAATCATTTATTTCTAGGAAGGAAGCCCACTCTCTTTTAAAATAGTTATCAAATTCGGGGTCGTCAAGTAAGGATGTATTAAATCGCCATCTGTTGGATGGTTTGTGAGAGTGGTTGATATTCCATGTGAGGGAGACGGGAGCATGATCAGTGATGGTAATGGGGTGTATTAGTATGTCTGAGATTTTAGAAGTAATTGAGTTACTGGTTAAAAAGAAGTCAATGCGAGAGTAGGAATGATGAACCGGTGAAAAGAACGAAAATTCTCTAGCGGTCGGGTGTTTTAATCGCCAACCATAAGACCAAAATCACTCATGAACTGTTTAATTGTTTCTGTGGATTGGCAATTACGTGGACTGTTTGAATTGTTAGACCTGTCTAATGATGGGTTCATGACTGTGTTGAAATCTCCTCCGATTATTATGGGGGAGTCGGACAGATTGAAGAGAGAGGTGAAAAAGGTATTGAAAAAAGATGAGTCATCGTTGTTTGGGCCATAGATGCATGCAATAGTGATTGGGTTGTTGTGGATTTGATATTTAATATGATAAATCGTCCTTCAGGATCTGTGATGGTGTTATGAATAAATAAGATGTTTTTGTGTATTAAAATGGCTACCCCTCTTTGCCCTACGTAACAGAACTTAAAATGTGTATATTTTTGTCCTTACATACCATATAAAATAACCATTTTGTTATTATTCCTTCATATCACATTGAGTCAATCACCATCCTGGATTTATTGTCGTTGTAAGTAAAGGACGCCGCGAACACTGCGCTAGCTAGCTAGCTTGGATTAAAAATGGATAAGGCTATGGTCTTCATTGGATATTTGGTTCTAATGTTTCAGTTTGATTTAGACTGAAAATCACACACATCCACCAAACTCTTTTAAGACAACATTGTGCTGCCACACTAGTGGAAAGAGCCATACCTGGTTTAACCCTTGATAAACTCTGCAGTAGAGAATGCATACAGGGTCACTGTGTTGTCAGCTCATGTGGACATCAGCTTAAAATAAACAGCCAAGACATGGAATTTTAAAAGTCTATTGTGTCCATATGTGCACGGTTAATTATAGGGCCAATGCTGAGAATGACCTTTATTAACAGCACATAGGTTTTACTAGTGGAACTAAAAACAAATGTACCCACAACCACCACCACTACCAAAGAAATCATGTGGGGAGACACTATTTACCTGCATAGTTTGCAGTTGACAACATCTATCTTCTTGACAAAGTCAAAATAATGTGAATACTAGCTAACATCTTTATGCAGGTAATCAAGGGAAGAGGATTGTTTGGGTGAGTTATTGGTGGGAAAGGGCTTATGAAGATCTGTTTGTTATGGCTGGTTTCCGGAGAATGGCAATCGATCATGCCTCCTACGGCCTTCAAAAGATGGGAATTATGACCATGATTATAACAATAGACTATCACTTATGTGACTGTAGTGTTATGGTTAAATTTTGACGTAGATTATGAATTTTCAAAACGTCTGTCCATTATGAAAAGACATTCCACATCAGGATAATGCACTGCCCAATCTGAGTGCAGTGTCCCTATTTACAAATTGTTCTAAACCAGGAAGTACTCTACATTGCATGGATGCCTCCGTTGATCGACTGGCACATAATGAAATGCTGTACTTAAAGGAAGGCTTATTCTTAGGACACTCAGCAAATGGGATGCATGGTGCTTAGTGGGGTACTATACTCTACTCTACTCTACTCAGTATAAGAAACATAAGAAAAGTATATAGGGAGGGTGCGGCCGCTGAGCAGACTAGTTTCCTATGGGGAATGTACTGTGCACAAGAGCTTCAACCAGGTTAACCCGAAACTGAAAATAAATTCTATCCAAACCTGGACCAATGCCGAAGACTGATTCCACTGTTGTCCACAGTGTCAGGATATGCTGAGTCAGATGTTTGTTAAATAAATGTCAAACACACACACACGCCATCCTTTATAGGAAAAATCCTCCCTAAAACACAATACCCATAATCTTCGTGTGAACTGTGAACTGCAGAAACCATTCAGAGGTTAGGTTAATATGTGCTAGACCTTTTTACTCTTTTTTTTCTTTCTTTATTTTTTTCCTTGGAGTCAGATAGCTGTTCCGTGTGGGAAGTTGAGACAAAAGCTAGCACTGCTATTGCTGCTGATGCCGTTGCTACCACTGAAAACGTTGCTGTGTTGTCTTTGAACAGCTGCACTGCGGATTTAGGAGTCAGGGAACTCTTCCAAGACACACACACACACACACACACACACACACACACACACACACACACACAACCAGGATTAGAGTGAGTGATACTAATATCTCACATCTCTCACTCCCTCTATCTCTTGGTCTTTCACTCTCAACTCTCTCTCTATATTTCTCATATTCCCATCTCCCTCTCTTATCTGTCGTCTCTTTCTCCCCCTTTCTCTCATGTCACCATCTCACCAAGTACCCTCATCTCTCCTAAACCCTTTGGGTCTTGGGTTGGTCCATCCAAGGTAATCCCCTAACCCAGGCTAAATCCAGAATAGTTTTTGGACGGGACCTATACTGCCTGACTGGTCAGGCTGGTATCTAATGTTGGTGAGTCCATCTAGAAAGCTGGATGAAGCGCTCAGTCGCTACTGTTTAGATAGTTTTGTATTTTGTTCTTAAGGTTTAACTCATCACTTCCTATAGGCAGTGACCATACTCAACACCAGAATATCTTTTGGGAAAAAACCCTATGGATCCATTATAGCTGATCTCTCTTAGGGCGCACTCACACTAGGCCATCCATACCGTGCCCGTGTACCGTGTGATCGCTCCGAACCACGCCCGGGCACGGTTCACTTATCCGTGACCGGGCCCGATTGAACAGGTGTGCTCGGGCACGGTTCACTTGGATTCGGGCTAGTGTGATCGCTAATCGTGCCAGAGCATGGATCCCGAACATGTCAATGATGCGACTGTCCCATAAAATCGATGATTTATTGATGAACGTGAATTGTAGTTGGAGTAAAGCCACAAATTCCTCCCTCAACGTCAGCTGCCTCCGTAAAAATCTTCTTATACGTGCAGCACGATTAACTGAAAATCACTGCGTTGCATAATCGATAAATCTATACGGCATGTGAGAGGGCCGTGTGTCACCGCATCGTGATGACGTAAGCGTACCCGGGCACGGTACGTTTAAGCGCAGTGTGAGCGCAGGCCAGCGGGGGAGTGGGGAGGGGGGGCAATCGTGCTCCGGCACGGTTCAAGCCAACCAGGCCTAGTGTGAGTCCACCCTTAAAGACCTCTGCAATGTTTGTGGTAGTAGTGATGACTCTTCGTAGACATTGATCCCCTTTTCTCCAATACACCAATGCACAGGAGATTTGTGGATATGCAAACATTTTTTATCAATAGCTAAATGGCCTGCAAAATAGCCCAACGGCTCAATCTGATTCCTTTCAAATGAAACTGAGTGCAGTATGAGATAACAGTGAATGAGGCTAATTACTTTGGAGAGTAGTATTGTAAACACCACATAGCTATATTTATGAATTAACACATAATTCAACTAACAACAGAAAATATTTACAATTTTACAAGAAACGAGTCAGTTAGAAAACATTATGAGTAAACAATTCAGACAAGTCATTTCAAACTGAAAATACAAATATGCATTAATACATAAAAAAAACAACTTTTTCTTGAAAAGTAAAGGTATTATTCCAGTGCAGACTTCCAGTATTTTTTTTCACCAGTAAACATTCAGTTCTGTTCTCCTCAGTAATCCCAACATGTTTTCACCTTGTGGTTTCTTCGTTCTTGGTCACTCCAGCTTCCAGTAATTCAAATTCCCAATTTCCATGGCAACAAATGGACCTGTGAGGTTCTTCCTCTTCTATTATCGAAGATGATGTGGGACTTCCACCTACAAAATGACCAGGCATGTCAGTTTTAAGAGCCGTTTCTAAGATTATTTTAAAAGCTTTTATGCTTTATTATATTGACAGGAAAGATAGGAATGAGTTGTAATCCATGATTTTGACATAGTATGTGTGTAGCCTGTCTTTTTTCTTTTTATTCCCTTTCTGGCAAACATCTACATGTGCTGATGTCGCTAAGAGATTGCAAGATTTTTATTAGTTCCTGGTTGTGCGTATCCAATGCCAGTGGTAGTAACCTTTTCTCTTGACTTCTGTCCAACAAACAAAACTAGTTTTAATCTATGATCACAGGATGTGAAGTGCCTGGAACCAGTTGTGAGAAATTTTATGGCATTATTATTTATTGCCTGGAACCAGCCCCACTGAATCACTGTCACCCTGAAAAAGTGGGCTTGGCAGTGATTCATGAGGTTTGTTCCAGGCAATAAAAATTCAGTGACTGGAAATCTTTTGCCAAAATGTTTCTCATAACCAATGGATAAAATAATTATTGAGGATGAATGTGAATTGTACCTGCCTTAACCTTTCCTGTATCCTGTATCTTAAAACTGTTTACTGTTTTCAGTGGCATCAACAAATGAAGGTGTTATAAGTGGGCTGCGTTGTTGAATGGGTGTTGTTGTGTGCTGTGGTAACATGTCCTATCTGTATCTATCAAAGCTCCAGTGAACCCTTTCTATAAATAACTGCACTAAGTGGGTGGAATTTCACAGCTAGGAGACACCACCATCTGAGGACAGCGCTGATTTTCCATTGTAGTAACAGGGCAAGCTGTGCTAAAGCATTAGGCGAGGTTCTTCTCCCCATAACCAAGGATCAGAAATGGTTTGTGCTCAAAAAAGGGGGTCAATTACTTTTACATCAGTGCACATCATAAAATTTGCACAGCAAAAAAGAAAAAATGAGGAAAGCCTGAACATTTTCTTTTTCGTTTGTTATGCGCCAGATTAGGTTCTCTAACTGGGTGAGTGTGGTGTTTTCGTTTCCACTAAGACTCTCTCTCTCTGCTCATTCCTTGTTTCTGTCTCTACTTTCTCTTTCTTGATCTCTCTCCATTTATCTTTTTCCGCAAGGTGACGGCACTCGACTCTTGCTCGGCTGACATTTGCATTATGCTGCCTACTGGCATCTGTCTCTCTGTCTCTCTCACTGTAAAAGCATTGTAATCATACCACAGTGCTGGGTGGCGGTGGCAAGCAGCCTTGTGTCTGCCTTTCTCAGTGTAGAGGCAGAACATACCAGGTCAACCGCAGAGATGACTCGGACACCATCGGCTCTATGTCATCCTTGTTAAATTGAGAACTGCCCTGCGAGACTAATGCAGTGTCACTTTACATTGTGCATTGGGTGGCTATGTGCATTCCTCATGAAAACTGTGAAAACTGTGATTCCTTATTGATTTCACCTATTAAATCCACTTCAGTCATGAAGGGAGGATGGAGATGAAGGAGAGGAGACGCTAAAGAGGGTTTTTAGTCCTCTTGACCATCATGGATTGTGCAGGACGGTAAGAAGGTGGCGGAAGGTGGAGATCTTACTTGGGTGATTTCAGGTTAGGCTCACTTCACTTGTAAGTTGAGAAGTAGATTCATCTTTATATACTCCAATCAATGAGGAAACACTTGGGTTTGTTTTTTCTAATTAGATTGCAGTTTGAAGCATTTTCAGTTGAATTGAATCAACCCCTACCAGGTTCAGGCCTCGTGTTATAACAAGCAGATGGTTAACACTTTGACTAGGCGAGAGATTTTTCCTGATTCGGTGCCAACAAAGAGAAACTCCAGATCCTGTAGTCAGTATAATGGTGATGGCATCGGGTATAAACTGTGTTGATATGATTGTGTAGTGGACATACATACAAACACACACACAGTCTGTCTATCTGTCTGTCTGTCTGTCTCTTCCTCTCTCTCTGTCGGTCCTAGCTCTCCACCATTTCTCTCTCTCTCACCTGTCTCAGTTTGCGGATGCTGCTGTTGCGGATGGACTCCATCAGCTGGTCGTGGGCTGACCTCATCGGCGTGGAGGGCCTGCTGGCCTCCTCCCCTCTCCTCTCCCCTGACGTGGGCCTCAGCGCATTCTTCAGCTCCTTCAGGATGCTACTCGTCTCATCTTTTTGCCGATCCTTCGCTCTCCCTTTCTTCCCCTTCTTCCCCTTCGTCTTCACCTCCCTCTTGCTGTCCTCCTCGTGTGCCCTGATCACCTCCGCGATCTTCCTGGTAGGCTTTTTCTTCTCCTGTGGGGGGGGAGGTGGTGGTGGAGGAGGTGGAGGAGGAGGCGGCGGGGGAGGAG